>JAFMOD010000666.1:663075-688332 GCA_019802435.1 Corydoras maculifer | reverse complement strand
GCAGATAGACCCAGGACAGGGGGGCAACCTATCACTGGACACACACTCACTCACACAGACACACTCTATATGGGGCAATTTGGAGAATTCAATTGACCTTGATCCATGTTTTTGGACTTAGGAGAAAACCGGAGAACCCGGAGGAAACCGACGCAGACACGGGGAGAACATGGAAATCCACCCAGATGGGGAGTCGAACCGGGAATCCCTAGCGCTGAGAGGAGAACATGCTAAACCACTAAGCCACCGTGCCGCCCGTGTTAAATTCCAAACAACAAAATTCCCGGTTCGAATCCCATCTGGGTGGAGTTTTCATGTTCTCCCCGTGTCTGCGTGGGTTTCCTCCGGGTTCTCCGGTTTCCTCCCACAGTCAAAAAACATGGAACAAGTTAATTAAATTCTCAAAATTGCCCCCTATAGAGTGTGTCTGTGTGAGTGAGTGTGTGCCCAGCGATGGATTGGCGCCCTGTCCTGGGTCTATCTGCCCAGCGCCCGAGACGTTCTCCCCTGGATGGGCATGGGGAACCCCACCGCGACCCTAATAGAGGATAAGCGGAAGATAATGAATGAATGAATGCATTACATGGAGGAATTGCGGGGAACCTGCTGGTCACCCGATCACATGACAACCATAAAGAGGCCATAAAAACATGCAACATCCCAGAACGCTCGGATAAATAAACATCGGCGTGTAGCTATTGACGGTTCCTTTAAATTGCCGAGCTAAGTTGCTGACTTGTAATCAGACCTGAGTGTAATGAGATTAACGATTATTCATTCATCGCCACTTCAGCTCCGCGGGGCTCACCTTGAATCTGCGGACTGTCACTTCTTGACAGCGGCGACACTTAAACGCCGCATTACAGGGACGTATGGACTCTTCATCACCCTCAGCATGCGATGCCACGTGAGCCGTGGCTTCAGCTCAACCTAAAAATAATGACACGGGAAACATTGAGGTAGCGGCACGGTGGCTTAGTGGTTAGCGCGTTCGCCTCTCAGTGCTACGGATTCCCGGTTCGAATCCCCATCTGGGTGGAGTTTCCATGTTCTCCCCGTGTCTGCGTGGGTTTCCTCCGGGTTCTCAGGTTTCCTCCCACAGTCCAAAAACATGGATCAAGTTAATTGAAATCTCAAAATTGCCCCGTTTAGAGTGTGTGTGTGAGTGAGTGTGTGCCCAGCGATGGATTGGCGCCCTGTCCTGGGTCTATCTGCCCAGCGCCCGAGACGTTCTCCCCTGGATGGGCATGGGGAACCCCACCGCGACCCTAATAGAGGATAAAGCGGGAGATAATGAATGAATGAATGAATGAAATATTGAGGTTGAAATTCGTAGAATAAAGAATTGTAATGTGTTATAACCACAGAGGGCAGTGACGAGCTAAATACCCTCCAATAAACGCTGGGATAGGCTGATCTACAGGTAAACACCCATGAGGGCTATCAATAGTGTAGTATATATATATATATATATATATATATATATATATATATACATTATCTTCTGCTTCATCCTAGGGTGCAGGGTGGTTCCCTGTGGCCATCCAGGGGAGAATGTTTAGAGCAGATACACCCCGGACAGGGCTCCAACCTATCGCTGGGCACACACTCACTCACACAAACACACTCTATATGGGGCAATTTGGAGAACTCAATTGACCTTGATCCATGTTTTTGGCCTGTGGGAGGAAACCGGAGAACCCGGAGGAAACCCACGAGAACACAGGGTTATATTATATGGAAACTCCACTCCATATATAATTGAATGTTTGTGTGTGTTCCCTATAGAAATCCGCATTATTGCTTCGATTACCACAACACAACATACTCACTCTTTAGGACCCCGTGGAGGTTTATTTACTCTCGTCACATCCATGCAGTAAAACACACAGTGGGTGGAGTGAGCACACGTGTCCGAAGCGGTGGACAGCCCTGTACACGGGGAGCAATTGGGCTCAGATACCTTCAGCCATAGTACTTGGTGGAATCGGGAATCGATCCGGGGACCTTTAGATCCCAAGAAATGTTCCTTAACCAACTTAAGCCTATGAATGCCCAACAAGACCCCGCTTTCAGAAATCGTCACCTCAACCCCAGACGAGATAAATAGTAATAAATAATTTGTCACTAAATGAATAAACCCAGGTTTGGGAAAGCCCCCTTCTTCTGTTAAAACTGCGGCAGATCTATTGATGTTCTCATCGGTTCCGGATCAGAACTAAGAGGACGGCAGCATGTAGTTTATATGCAGAAGACCAGGCACGCTGCTAATTAGCTGCTAATTACCTGTCATTCAGACATCTCTATAAGTCTACTGTGATCCTGATGAAGCCTCCCGGTCCTAATTGGATCCTGAGCAAAGCCAGACATTGAACTCTGAGTAAACAGGAATCCTTGACGTCTCTAGAAACATTGTGTGGACGTTCTGGCTGTGATGCACGATATGGACAAAACTGTTGGGATACAGAACCAGTCATAAGTCTGGACACGGCCTCTTTGTGCTCCACTTATCGTCCATGTTCTCAGGTCCACTTACGGTGATGATGGAGTTTGTTGTCCTACAATTCCAGACTGTAGTCCATCTGTTTGTGGACTACAGGACATGTGTACGTCCTCTTTACTCTGTTTTTGGTCTTCTAATGTGTCGGCTACACTTTCCATGTGGTGTTTAACCCCCACCACCAATCTCCCACTTCTCCCACTGCTCATCCTGGTTGGTGTCTTCAAGGGAAGGGGTCCCTCATCGTCTCCCGCGATGAGGAACTCACCCAAATAGACAGCTGCACATTTATAAATTACATCCTTTTATCCTCTACTACACCCAGGACAGGGCGCCAATCTATCACTGGGCACACACTCACTCACACAAACACACTCTATATGGGGCAATTTGGAGCATTCAATTGACCATGATCCATGTTTTTTGGACTGCGGGAGAAAACCCAAGCGCACACGGGGAGGACATGGAAACTCCACCCAGATTGGGATTCTCCTGAGAGCAGAACTTGCTGGCTACTAAACCAACCGCCCAAATTACATCCATCCATCCGTTATCTTCCTCTTTGTCCTCTACTAGGGTCACACGGTTCCCCATGGCCTTTCAGGGGAGAACGTTTCGGGCGCTGGGCAGATACACCCAGGACAGGACGCCAATCTATTCCAAATTACATCCCACATGTGCCTTTTTTCACAGTGGCACTGCATTCGTGTTTTCTGCGTTCGTTCAGTATTTTATTGTGAAATGCACTTTGTAAATGTATTTAGTTATTAATTCATTTCGACTCTATATTCTGTTGTATAAGAGTCACTGTGGAAAACACATTTCCTCTCTAACACACCGTGCAGCAGGCCAGGTTGCGGCTGCGGCGTCGCAGTAGTTTTCCACTCGAGTGAAAGTATCCCGTCACAGTGGAGGCTTATTGATTCGCAGTTTAAGTTGGGTTATTTGGTGCAATTTTAAATAACAAACCGAGAGTCACTTATTCCACGAGGCACCAGCAGATATACTTTTAAATAATCCCATTTCACGATTGGTTAGGCATGGGGTTAGGATTTCGGAACAGAAGCCACTTATTAACAAAGAGCCTTTAAACAGCCAAACGCTGGACAAGGTGGTGGATTATGGTCAGTTCTGCAGTGACACTGATGTGGTGACGGGGCTTTAGTTTCATTCAATTTCCTCAGTCACACTGCTGGGATAGGACTAATGCACCCACCCAATAACCCCTGCTCTGTGGTGGTACTATTGGGGTTCTGAGCATTAGAACAGAGTACACAGTATGTTCTGTAGAACACAAACAGATGGACTACAGAGTGGAATTGTAGAACTACAAAGTCTGTCTTTAGAGAACGTGGGGAATATGTGGAGCAAAAAGGAGGCGTGGCCAAATGTTCAACTATATATATATATATATATATATATATATATATATATATATATATATATATTTATATATATATTCATTCATTCATTATCTCCCGCTTATTCTCTATTAGGGTCGCGGTGGGGTTCCCCATGCCCATCCAAGGGAGAACGTCTCGGGCGCTGGGCAGACAGACCCAGGACAGGGCGCCAATCCATCGCTGGGCACACACTCACTCACTCACACACTCTATATGGGGCAATTTGGAGAATTCAATTGACTTGATCCATGTTTTTGGACTGTGGGAGGAAACCGGAGAACCCGGAGGAAACCCACGCAGACACGGGGAGAACATGGAAACTCCACCCAGATGGGGATTCGAACCGGGAATCCCTAGCGCTGCGAGGCAAACGTGCTAAACCACTAAGCCACCATATATATATATATATATATATATATATATATATATATATATATATATATATATATATACATACAGTATATATACATACAGTATATGGGTGGCATGGTGGTTGGCATGTTCTCCCCTCAGCACTAGGGATTCCCGACTTGAGTTTCCCGTGTCCCCGTGTCCATGTGGGTTTCCTTCCATAGTCCAAAAACATGGATCAAGGTCAATTGAATTCACTAAATTGCCCCATATAGAGTGTGTGTGTGTGTGAGTAAGTGTGTGCCCTGCGATAGATTGGCGTCCTGTCCTGGGTGTATCTGCCCAGCGCCCGAAACGTTCCCCCCTGGATGGGCAAGGGGACCCCCCCCCCCTCCCCGCGACCCTAATGAAGGATAAATCAGAAGATAATGGATGAATGGATATCTGCAGATGATCTGGATCGTTATGACTTTTCCATTCCAACTCAATTAAAGCATTCAAGGTTTTCTTAAGGTTTGAACAACAAACCAACGTATTTAGTAGCATCATTTATATTTAATCCTTAATAACACTATGGATTTAATTAACCAAGGGAAAGAGGATGAGCACGACCTGGAGCCATAACAAAAACGATGGCACACTGGATGTTTGGATGCAAAACAATTAACATATTGACCTCCCACTGATACGCAGGATGTGGCCGACGGCTAAACGAGAGGCCTGCGCAGCCCTGCGTTCGTTAATGTTGTATTAGTACAGCATGCTGATTTGGTACTTTGTTAGAGAGATAACCCCCGGTAACCGGTTAAGGATACGCCGGAGCGAAGGAGATCTCATATATCATTAAATCATTTTACGAGTACAATGAATTCTGATGGGGTCAGGGGCCTATTACGGTGGAATGTGTGCAGGGTGTCATTATAATCTGAAATCTATCCCATTCTATTGCAGAATATTATGTATTTCCACATCGGCTGGCTTTTTTTTTTTTACATCTAGGGGTAATTTAGAGTAGTCAGTCCACTTACTGGGATGATTATAGATTCGAGAAGAAACCACAGTGCTTATGGAAAATCCAAATCGATATGGAGATGGCATGCCTCCACGTGAAATAGACCATAATAAAGTTGGAATGGCACCTAGAAGCAATCGAATAGAAAAATACATTAGAAAGCAAATAATATTGGACCATCGGATCGCCGAAATGAGGCGCACATTGGACCGTTTTGTTTAGCGATGAGTGTTGTAGAGGGACGACACGGGTGGGACGGGTTCGAGACAAAGTCAGGAGGTGGTTTGGACATTGACAGAGGACGAATGAGGTTTATATCGGCAGAAGGACGCTGAGGATGGAGCCACCAGACAACACACACTCTATATGGGGCAATTTGGAGAACTCAATTGACCTCGATCCATGTTTTTGGACTGTGGGAGGAAACCCGAGAACCCGGAGGAAACCCACGTGGACATGGGGAGAACATGGAAACTCCACCCAGATTGGGATTCGAACCGAGGAAAACATCCCGCCCACTAAGCCACTGTGCCGCCCTTCATTTATTCATTTATCCATTATCTTCCGCTTTATCCTCTATTAGGGTCGCGGGGGTTTCCCCATCCCCATCCAGGTTTCGGGCACTGGGCAGATACACCCAGGAAAGGGCGCCAATATATCACTGGGCACACACTCAATCACAAAGACACACACGCATACACACTCTATATGGAGCAATTTGGAGAACTCAATTGACCTTGATCCATGTTTTTGGACTGTGCGAGGAAACCCGAGAACCCGAGAACCCGGAGGAAACCCACGTGGGGGGGGGTCCATGCCCATCCAGGGGAGAACGTTTCAGACGCTGGGCAGATACACCCAGAACAGGGCACCAATATATCACTGGGCACACACTCACTCACAAAGACACACACGCATACACACTCTATATGGGGCAATTTGGAGAACTCAATTGACCTTGATCCATGTTTTTCAACTGTGGGAGGAAACCGGAGAACCCGGATGAAACCCACGCGGACACGGGGAGAACATGGAAACTCCACCCAGGTAGGGATTGGAACCGAGAATCCCTAGTGCTGAGAGGAGAACATGCTAAACCACTAAACCACCGTGCCGCCCTTATTTTATTAATATATTATTTATTCATCTTCACGTGCGGTGTGGTGGCTTAGTGGTTGGCATGTTCTCCTCTTAGCGCTAGGGATTCTCAGTTCAAATCCCTATCTGTGTGGGTTTCCTCCGGGTTCTCCGGTTTCCTCCTACAGTCCAACAACATGGGTCAAGGTCAATTAAATTCTCCAAATTGCCCCATATAGAGTGTGTGTGTGAGTGAGTGTGTGCCCAGAGATAGATTGGCATCCTGTCCTGGGTGTATCTGCCCAGTGCCCGAAACGTTCTCCCCTGGATGGGCAAGGGGAACCCCACCCGTGAGCCCAGTAGAGGATAAAGCAGAAGATAATGGATGGATGGATTCATCTTCACTCCGAGAACTTTACTGAGCCCAAGACGACAGTGCGGTGCCAGTTCTCACCCCGTCTGCTTTACCGCCGCGTGATGGAACGTTCTCTCTGGCATTTTAACATTTTTAAGAAAAACCTGAAGACGCATCGCTTCCGCAAACACTTCTGTAATTGATCCTTTCAGACGGAGAGGAAACGAAGGCCTTAAGCCAGATCTGAACTGATCGGGATTAATAATGCCGCACTTCAGACGCTCCTCTTTAACTTACCCCCTTGTTTTGTTTTCTCACTTTTAAGACTTTTGGATGAAAACCTCTGCAAAACGTCTGAATGTGATGGAAACGCAGCCGTGAGGCGGATTCGCTGTCTCTCCTGCACTGCCGGCATTTACACCTCATATCGGAAACAAACCCGCTCCCTTAATTACAAGACTTCAAATAGTAACGAGTCAAATTTAGGAGAGCTGCTGAAATAAGTCCAGCTCATATTGTTAAACAAACGACTGCCTCCTTCAGGTGAAAGAAAAATGACCTGCCGTACGCCGAGGATCTGAGTTCTGCACTGCAGTGACAGAGTATAGCGCGTCTCAGAAGGCTGGGGTTCATCGGGGTGGTACGGTACCTATTGCTGGACACACACTCACTCACACAGACACACTCTATATGGGGCAATTGGGAGAATTCATTTGACCTTGATCCATGTTTGTGGACTGTGGGAGGAAACCGGAGAACCCAGAGGAAACCCATGCAGACACGGGAAGAACATAGAAACCACTAAGCCACTGTATATATATATATATATATATATATATATATATATATATATATATATATATATATATATATATATAGGCGGCACTGTGGCTTAGTGGTTGGCATGTTCTCCTCTCAGTGCTAGAGATTCCCAGTTTGAATCCCCATCTGGGTGGAGTTTCCATGTTCTCCCCGTATCTGTGTGGGTTTCCTCCGGGTTCTCCGGTTTCCTCCCACAGTCCAAAAACATGGATCAAGTCAACTGAGTTCTCCAAATTGCCCCATATAGAGTGTGTGCGTGAATGAGTGTATGCCCAGCGATGGATTGGCGCCCTGTCCTAGGTGTATCTGCCCAGCGCCCGAATTGTTCTTCCCTGGATGGGCATGGGGACCCCCCCCCCGCCACCGCGACCCTATTAGAGGACAAAGTGAAAGATAATGGATGGATGGATGGGTTTGAAGGGGGGGGCATGAAGGGGGCTGTGGAATGTAACCTGGGACATTGTTTTGGTTCTCCAGACGCGTATCCTCTGAGGTACCGCTTGTGATTTCTGGCATGTGGTTGGAGCGACATGTGCCCTGAGCGATGTATGTATTGCTTTTATTATGCCGACTATAACAAGCTTTATTCTTTTATTATGTCTCCTGTGGCACTCCGTCTCATCCGGTGAACCCCGGAGCCCCTCGGCGTGTCAAACCACTACAGGTGGGATCTTAAAAAAGGGCACATTGCTTATGTATAAACCTCGCAGATCAAATCCAAGCACGCGCTCATGAACAAACATCTAACATCTGAAAGCGAGGATTCGAAATGCGCATATTAATAGACAGAGTGGCTTAGTGGTTGGCATGTTCTCCTCTCAGCGCTGGGGATTCCCATTTCGAATCCCAATCTGGGTGGAGTTTCCATGTTCTCCCTGTGTCTGCATGGGTTTCCTCCGGGTTCTCCGGTTTTCTCCCCCAGTCCAAAAACATGGATCAAGGTCAATTGAATTCTCCAAATTGCCCCATATAGAGTGTGTCTGTGTGAGTGAGTGTGTGTTCAGTGATAGATTGGTGCCCTTTCCTGGGTGTATCTGCCCAGCGCCCAGAACTTTTTTCCCCTGGAAACCCACTCCCCTCCCCCCCACGGCCCTAGTAGAGGATTAAGATGCTGGATGGATGTAATTTGGGTTAATGGCAAACAAAAGGTTCAGGGCTTCACCTGCCTTGTGGAAGGAGGTTCTATAGTTTCCTCCCACGGTCCAAAAACATGGATCAAGGTCAATTGAATTCTTCAAATTGCCCCCTATAGAGTGTGTCTGTGTGAGTGAGTGTGCCCAGCAATAGATTGGTGCCCTGTCCTGGGCCCGAAACTTTCTCCCCTGGATGGGCATGGGAAGCCCCCCCCCCCCTCCACCTTAGTAGAGGATAATGGAAGATAATGGATGGTTGGGTGGATGAATAATAAATAATAAATAATAAATGTACCTGGTCCCCCCCCCCCCCCCCCCCCCCCCCCCCCCCCCCCCCCCCCCCCCCCCCCCCCCCCCCCCCCCCCCCCCCCCCCCCCCCCCCCCCCCCCCCCCCCCCCCCCCCTCTTCTCAGCACTAGGGATTCCTGTGCTGTGCTGTGCTGTGTATTAAAGGTGCGACGGAAGTCATGTGATCTCGGTTCTGACTTTGTCGTGCTTGTTGGTGCCAGATGGGTTTCTCGGATATGATGGCCTAACTCTGCTACGCCGACATTAATGGAAGGCTACATCAGTAGAAACCAAATTCATTCACAATTAAAACTACTATGACATATTTAAATGTAAATATCGTCACATTTTTCGAATCCCCATCTGGGTGGCGTTTCCATGTTCTCCCCGTGTCAGCGTGGGTTTCCTCCGGGTTCTCCGGTTTCCTCCCACAGGCCAAAAACATGGATCAAGGTCAATTGAGTTCTCCAAATTGCCCCATATAGAGTGTGTCTGTGTGAGTGAGTGTGTGCCCAGCGATAGATTGGTGCCCAGAACTTTTTCCCCTGGAAACCCACCCCCCTCCCCCCCACGACCCTAGTAGAGGATTAAGATGCTGGATGGATGTAATTTGGGTCAATGGCAAACAAAAGGTTCAGGAAAGAACCCCTCCCACCTGGTTCTCTCCTCAGCACCACCTACAAGGGATGGGCTTCACCTGCCTTGTGGGAGGAGGTTCTCCAGTTTCCTCCTATGGTCCAAAAACATGGATCAAGGTCAATTGAATTCTCCAAATTGCCCCATATAGAGTGTGTCTGTGTGAGTGAGTGTGTGCCCAGTGATAGTGTGTGCCCTGTCCTGGGTGTATCTGCCCAGCGTCCAAAACATTCTCCGCTGGATGGGCATGAGAAACCCCCCCCCCATGACCCTAGTAGAGGATAAAGTGGAAGATAATGGATGGATGGATGGATGTCATTTGTAAATGTGCAGCTGTCCGTTTGGGTGAGACCCCCCCCCTCCCCAGGATGAGCAGTGGGAGAAGTGTGAAATTATTGGTGGGGGTAAAACACCACATGGAAAGTATAACCAACAGAAGACCGAGGACGTACACAGTACGTCCTGTAGAACACAAACAGATGGACTACAGTCTGGAATTGCAGAACATGGACAATAATTGGAGCACAAAGAAGGCGCGTCCAGACTTATGTCTGGTTCTGTATCCCAATAGCTTCGTCCATATCGTGCGTATGAATGAATGAATAGAGGAACATTGGGAGAAAAACGACACTATGAAAACGCAACGTGCTCTCCGACGTTGACGCCACACGGGCGATGTTTACAGCGATCGAGGGGGAGGTGGGACGGATCAGGGGCTCGCTTTAAAATTTAATAGGCTGTATGAGCACGCGGGCTCCAAAAAGCGACATAAAAGCCAATGACAGGAAAAAAAAACTCACGATAAACCCCAAAAGGGGCGCGTTAGGTAATTCCCCTGAAGCATAATTGACTGCATTACAATCTACATGCCAACCACACCCTTGGTTCTACAGTAATTAGGATTTGGGTCATTAGCGGTAATTAAACAAGAGATTAGCTACCTTATTCGCGTTGACTGAACCCACACTGTGCACATCCGTCATGTTGCTCAGGACTCAATCGCAGCCCTTTGAGCGCTTCCATATAGGATTAACTAATCTAATTAAATCCCGCGCAGAGACGAGTGATTTCTCTTCATGGCTGTTGTCATCCCGTTTAATTAGCTACTTATTACATCGGATTCTCGGGCCAATTCCGTCGCCGTCAACAAAGCATAACAAACAGAATGCGGTCGGCGCCGTATCTGATCCCCGGAGGGCAAATGTTATTCAACGACGGCTGCGGCCGAGTTTGTCAGGGACACGGCGAATAGGGGGGACTCTTGAACCCAGGGCAATTTGTGCATAAATACCTTTGCGGCTGAAGTCCAAGAGGGGTTTTATATATAAAGGATTGAAACTATGAGAGCAGAGGTGTGAGTGTTGTACTGAGTATGTCATTATAAAAACCTCTAAACATGTGGCAGCAGTGCTGTGCTGTCTATTAAAGGTGCGACGGAAGTCATGTGATCTCGGTTCTGACTTTGCCGTGATTATTGGTGCCAGATAGGTTGTTCGGATATGATGTCCTAACTCTGCTACGCCAACATTAATGGAAGGCTACCTCAGCAGAAACCAAATCATCCACAATTAAAACTATCCATCCATCCATTATCTTCTGATTCATCCTATATTAGGGTCGCGGGGTGGTTCCCCATACCCATCCAGGGGAAAACGTTTTGGGCGCTGGGCAGATACACCCAGGACAGGGCACCAATCTATTACTGGGTACACACTCACTCACACAGACACACTCTATATGGGGCAATTTGGAAAATTCAATTGTCCTTGATCCATGTTTTTGGACTGTGGGAGGAAACCGGAGAACCCGGAGGAAACCCACGCGGACACGGGGAGAACATGGAAACTCCACCCAGATTGGGATTCGAACCGGGAATCCCTAGCGCTGAGTGCTAACCACTAAGCCACCGTGCCGCCCCGTATGTCATTATAAAAACCTCTAAACATGTGGCAGCAGTGCTGTGCTGTGTATTAAATGTGCGACGGAAGTCATGTGATCTCAGTTCTGACTTTGTCGTGCTTGTTGGTGCCAGATAGGTTCCACGGATATGATGTCCTAACTCTGCTACGCCGACATTAATGGAAGGCTACATCAGTAGAAACCAAAATCATTCACAATTAAAACTACTATGACATATTTAAATGTAAATATCGTCACATTTTTCGAATCCCAATCTGGGTGGAGTCTCCATGTTCTCCCCGTGTCAACGTGGGTTTCCTCCGGGTTCTCCGGTTTCCTGCCACAGTCCAAAAACATGGATCAAGGTCAATTGAATTCTCCAAATTGCCCCATATAGAGTGTGTCTGTGTGAGTGTGTGCCCAGTGATAGATTGGCGCCCTGTCCTGGGTGTATCTGCCCAGCACCCAAAACGTCCCCGTCCCCCCCCCCGCGACCCTAGTGGAGGATAAAGCAGAAGATAATGGATGGCTGGGCACTATATTCAATTTATCCTCTACTAGGTTTGCGAGGGTCCAGGGGAGAACGTTCCATGCCCTGGGCAGATACACCCAGGAGAGGGCGCCAATCCATTGCTCGGTACACAGATGAACACAGACATATTCACACACATTATATAAAAGTGACTTAGATAGGGGCAATTTAGAGCAGCCAATTCCCCTTGAATACATTTGAGGAGAACATGGAACCTCTCCATCACCAACCGGTGTGTACAGTATATACAGTACAGTATACTGTATATACTCATCTGTTCAAGGAAGATGGGTCCACCACTGGGCTTTGTCAAAGGTCATGGCCTATTGTTGAAGCCTATCCCAGCTCTCATTGGACAAAGTTACGGGTGACATATACAGGCACTTTCATTCGTATTTTGATGTTTATCTAAAGAAAATCTCAACATCAAATGATTTATGCGTCTTCGAGAGGAAAGTGGAGAGAGTGGAACCTTGTTCTCCAACCTTCTGACCTTCACGCTCTGAGACGGCGAGCTCGGCTAACCTAAGACTTTTGCTGCACATTCTCCAAGTGAAAACTCTCTACTCACAGTACATCTGTGTGTTTGTATGTTATATTGACATAAGAATTCATTTCAGAGTGTGTGTGTGTTTTTAACAAGCTTCACGCCAACCGGATTAAACTAATTTATTCTCCAAAGAAACAAGATTGTGCTGAGCTCAAAGAAACAGGACGCTTGTGTTGGCCAAACTCTAAAAGGATTAATTTTTCATTTCACGAGTAAAATATGCTTTCCATTAACGTTGTTATATTTCCTCAACATTTGGTCCTTATCGGCGCGTACCGCTGCGACGCGCCGCCGCGACGCGCCGCCTCGCTCACCTATAAGAAGCCCTACCTCCCATTATTTACTCGCTTCGTTCTCCTGAAACCTGATGCTATTTGCATTGGCGTTCGCTCTGGCGCTCTGCCGCCAGTCAGTTGCTTTTCATTTATCAAGAGGCCTACTCCTTTAAGCACGCCATCATTTCTCATTGATAACTAAATCTCTTTATCAGGGTCCTGGCTGCTGTTACTGACACTTTATTACGTGGGATTATGAACCTGCGGCGCGTTATCGAAGAGATCCTGCATTATAGAGAATCTCACAAAGCATTTTTTTTGGGGGGGGGGTGGATTCATAAAGATTTCCGAATAGCTTTCAATCAATCTTCTCCATCTAATATTATGAAGCCCACGCAATAAAATTAAATCATTATTAATATCGTCATCCCTAGTTTCCTCCAATAGTGCTCCAAGGAGACTTTTTGCAGGCACCGGCGTTCTGGCTGATGGCTCGGAGATGATCTATCGAGACTGTAATGCATAAATTTGTTTTGCTGCATATGAAGGCGGAATGCGAGCAGCTCCTCAGGGTTAAAGGCTGCTGGTCCAGATACTGTAAAAACTGCAAAAGGCAGGGAAATACTCCATTAGCATAACCTGACATTCTAAGTTCCTTCAAATAAATACATCACGTGATTAAAATGATCTGTATGTAGCTTAATCTCACATCTATGTCTGGTTAAAGTTACATGCTGTACGTATGTGGTGCTGAGCCTCGGTCCTCGCAAGGTTTTATCCTTAAAATAACAACACAACAGGGAGTTTTTTTCTTGCCACTGTCGCTTCGGCTTGTTTTCCGGGGGTTTGAAGGCTTTTATCTCTGTAAAGCTGCTTTGTGACGATGTACGATTGTAAAAAAGCGCTCTATAAATAAATAACATATAATTACTTGCTTATTTTATGGTATTCAAACAAAAAAAGACTACTGCCACTATTCACCCCCATCTCAAATGCCCCATCGCTTTGCACCACAGATATCATCATCGTTGCCCAGTGATGGATTGGTGCCCTGTTTTTGGTTGTCAAATTGCTCCATATAGAGTCTGTTTGTGTGTGTGTGTGTAAGAGTGAGTGTGTGCTCAGTAATAGATGTCTACCCAGCGCCCAAATTTCTCCCTTGAATGGACATGGGGAACCCCCTTGTATAGGATTCAGTGGAAGATGATGGATGGGTCGATGGATGGATATCAACATCGTAGTGGAAAACCTCAGAATCATAGAACTTACATCCATCCATTATCTTCAGCTTTATCCTCTACTAGGGTCGCAGGCGGGGGGTTCCCCATGCCCATCCAGAGGAGAACATTTGGGGCGCTGGGCAGATACACCCAGGACAGGGCGCCAATTTATCGCTGGGCACTCACTCACACACACTCTATATGGGGCAATTTGGAGAATTCAATTGACCTTGTTCCATGTTTTTGGACTGTGGGAGGAAACCGGAGAACCCGGAGGAAACCCACGTCTCCACGTGGGGAGAACATGGAAACTCCACACAGATTGGGATTCAAACCAGGAATCCCTAGCGCAGAGAGGAGAACATGCTAACCAGTAAGCCACCGTGCCGCCTCTGTATTAGTCCATCCATTCATTATCTCCCGCTTTATCCTCTATTAGGGTCGCGGTGGGGTTCCCCATGCCCATCCAGGGGAGAACGTCTCAGGCGCTGGGCAGATACACCCAGGACAGGGGGGCAATCTATTGCTGGGCACACACTCCCCCACACAGACACACTCTATATGGGGCAATTTGGAGAATTCAATTGACCTTGATCCATGTTTTTGGACTGTGGGAGGAAACCGGAGAACCCGGAGGAAACCCACGCGGACACGGGGAGAACATGGAAACTCCACCCTGGGAAGCCACTTTGTATGTTTAACATTATTATTTGAACTGTAAGTTCTATAAGGGCGGCACCGTGGCTTAGTGATTGGCATGTTCTCCCCTGAGCGCCGGCGATTCCAGGTTCGAATCCCAATCTGGGTGGAGTTTCCATGTTCTCCACCCAGATTGGGATTTTAACCCTAACCCTAACCCTAGATTTCTCTAGAACTAAGAGGAGAACATGCCAACCACTACATTTCAGATACTATTATGTATGTATCAGGGTGCTCATATGTATACATGGTCCTGTATGTTGATATGTGTAGAGTGTGTATGAGTTACTTGGTGAAGCGTGTGATGTGTATAATCTATTGCGGCTGCACATCACAGAGATGAGAACGAGATAAAAGCCGTGTGTTAAAGAGATGAGATAAATAACGTGTGTGCAGTGTGCAGACCGGGGACTGCAGTCGCTCTCTGCACTAAAGCAGGAGAGCTCAGTGTGCTCCACTGCACCATGATTGCAGCTTATAATGAGAGCAAACCTCAACAGTATTATCCTCTCCACCACCATATCCATTTTATACTTCACTAAATTACTTTTATGGTAAAAATAACACATCGAACGGAGCTGGAATTCACCCGACATCGCCGCTTTTACCCAAAGTTGGAAGACAATTGCAAATAAAACACTGGCATGTTATAGTATTTGGATTAGATTCTGTTTTTTTTTAACGGAGAGTCGGTTCTCTGGGCTGGTCAGGATGCCCTGGGTGGGGTGGGGGGCGGGGGGGGGGTAGAAAGATAAGCCACTGGATAGAGGGGGATGCGCTGGGTAGCTTTCAGTTGCAAAATGTTATGTTTGGGCGATTTGATATGAACATCATCCAACTGTGATGTCACTCATAACCTGTGGGTTCTCCATTCACACTGTCACACTGCACATAATAAGAGTCGGCAGCACGGTGGCTTAGTGCTTTAGCATGTTCTCCTCTCAGCACTAGGGATTCCCGGTTCGAATCCCCATCTGAGTGGAGTTTCCATGTTCTCCCCGTGTCCGCGTGGGTTTCCTCCGGGTTCTCCGGTTTCCTGCCACAGTCCAAAAACATGGATCAAGTCAATTGAGTTCTCCAAAATTGCCCCATATAGAGTGTGTCTGTGTGAGGGAGTGTGTGCCCAGCGATAGATTGGCGCCCCCCCCCCCCCCCCCCCCCCCCCCCCCCCCCCCCCCCCCCCCCCCCCCCCCCCCCCCCCCCCCCCCCCCCCCCCCCCCCCCCCCCCCCCCCCCCCCCCCCCGGCACGGTGGCTTAGTGCTTTAGCATGTTCTCCTCTCAGCACTAGGGATTCCCGGTTCGAATCCCCATCTGAGTGGAGTTTCCATGTTCTCCCCGTGTCCGCGTGGGTTTCCTCCGGGTTCTCCGGTTTCCTGCCACAGTCCAAAAACATGGATCAAGTCAATTGAGTTCTCCAAAATTGCCCCATATAGAGTGTGTCTGTGTGAGTGAGTGTGTGCCCAGCGATAGATTGGCGCCCTGTCCTGGGTTCCTGGGTCTATCTGCCCAGCGCTCGAAACGTTCTCCCCTGGATGGGCATGGGGAACCCCACCGCGACCCTAATAGAGGATAAAGCGGAATAGAGGATAGACCGAAAGTTTGTATTCAAACAAAGGACTCTTCTGTGTTTTTGCCGCCATTGGGAAGTGGGGTGGGGCAAGACTAGATTTGACCCAAAACCCTGGGCTTGGATTGGCTGATTTAAAACCTAGGGCGGTAATTTGTGATTGGCTTAGGTAGTTCTGGGCGGGAACTAGACTTAACGGATATGTACACAGGTAAGCACTGCGGTGCGCTCTCTCTTCAGAACACAGAGGGCGCTCATAGCACCTGAACACTGAGGGAGGCAGACCCGCTGGCCAGCGTGAGTTACTGACGGTGTTCATGAAGTTTTCTTTGTTCTCCATAAATGAGTTGAGACGACCGTTTTGCATCGGCTCCTTCTTTCTGCCTTTTCAAAAATCAAAAGATCCAACAACACTCACATGGACAACCTTATGGAGCAGTGCGTTAAGTCCAGGTAGCTGCACCGCTCAAAAAGCAACCCGCCAAAGTCAGAGCTCCACCTGGTTCTTAAAGGAAACGACGAGTGACTCTGTGTTTGGTTTATTACACATTACGCCCAAAACACACCCATGATTAATTAAGAGAATTGGTATGTTGAGTTAGACACACTAATAGACCCGACATCACGCTGTGCGGCGGTTGTTGCAGATCCCTGGCAACAAATAGTTAAGAAATATATAAAATTAGTAGGTGGCACGGTGGCTTAGTGGTTTAGCACGTTCGCCTCTCAGCGCTAGGGATTCCCGGCTCGAATCCATGTTCTCCCCGTGTCCGCGTGGGTTTCCTCTGGGTTCTCCGGTTTCCTCCCACAGTCCAAAAAACATGGATCAAGTCAATTGAATCCTCCAAATTGCCCCATATAGAGTGTGTCTGTGTGAGTGAGTGTGTGCCCAGCGATGGATTGGCGCCCTGTCCTGGGTCTATCTGCCCAGCGCCCGAAATGTTCTCCCCTGGATGGGCATGGGGAACCCCCCCCCGACCCTAATAGAGGATAAAGCGGGAGATAATGAATGAATGAATGAATAAAATTAGTACTTACATGCTGCCTTTATCACATTCTGTGTTATATTATTTGGTTTTATTAAACTCAAACTATGACACTTGGGATCTAAAGAGTCAGAGAACAGATTTATGCCCTGAGGCAGGTACAGAGAATGCAAACCACACATGGAAGCACAATACCCCTCTCAGAAGTCGGCACACTGCGGTATATAGTCCTTACAGATGTGCTTAGATCTAAGAGCTGGCTGTGCTCTGAAGCCTGAAGCTAAAACTCTTAGATCGTCTGGAGGTGTGAAGTTCAGGACCCAAGAACACAGCTGATGTGATGCGCAGAGTTCCAGATTTCAAGAACCAGAGAAATGAATTTGGTTCGTGCTGCAGCGAGAGTCCACGTCTTCATTATTTAGTCCGCGCTCTCAACTCCAGAACACCAGAATGAGCAAAGCATCTATGGTGCCTTTGTTGATGCTGTTAGATCCATTATCTTCTGCTTTATCCTCTAGTAGGTTTCCCATGCCCATCCAGGAGAGAACATTTCATGCGCTGAGCAGATACACACAGGCCAGGGGGGCAATCTATCACTGTGCACACTCTCCTTCGCACAGACACACTCTATATGGGGCAATTTAGAGAATTCAATTGATATTTTTGGACTGTGGGAGGAAACCGGAGAACCCGGAGGAAACCCACGCGGACACGGGGAGAACATGGAAACTCCACCCAGATTGGGATTCGAACCGGGAATCCCTAGTGCTGAGAGGAGAACATGCTAACCACTAAGCCACCGTGCCGCCCCTTCTATACAATTATATCCATTAGTTAAAACAGCGAACCATGAAGCTCGAGCTGAAACACGATCTGAAATCGTGTATCGATTTTATAATAAACCTCATCAGGGTCTCAAGTTTATCTCGTTTTGTCTCGGCTTCACCATTTTCCCCAACAAATATCTCTGTTATGATGATTATGAATAATGATTTCTTCTGGCGTGGAGCGTTCAGACGTTCAGAGGACTCAGAAGAAAGAGAGAGAGGACACAATAACCGGCTCTTTTTAAATAGAAGCTTATAATTTCACAGATCAGTGAATTTTGTGATCGAGCCAAATTTAACACTTAGTGAACGAGTACAAAGCCGTGTGATGACTTATATCAGGATTATATTACATGGACATCAGTGATGCACTTATTGTTGCTCAGCAGGCTTCAAAACTATGGCCCCAAGCTCCAGAAGAACCAGTTCTCCAGTGTGACGTCCATCCATTCATTCATTATCTTCTGCTTTATCCTGTATTAGGGTCGGGGGGGGGTTCCCCATGCCCATCCAGGGGAGAATGTTTTGGGCGCTGGGCAGATACACCCAGGACAGGACGCCGATCTATCACTGGGCACACACTCACTCACACAGACACACTCTATATGGGGCAAATTGGAGAATTTAATTGACCTTGATCCATGTTTTTTGGACTGTGGGAGGAAACTGGAGAACCCAGACGGAACCCATGCAGACGCGGGGAGAACATGGAAACTCCACCCAGATTGGGATTCGAACCGGGAATCCCTAGCGCTGAGAGGAGAACATGCTAAACCACTAAGCCACCGTGCCTCCCCTGTAAGCATTAGTCCATCCATCCATTATCTTCTGCTTTATCCTCTATTAGGGTCGCGGTGGGGTTCCCCATTCCCATCCAGGGAAGAACGTTTTGGGCGCTGGGCAGATACACCCAGGACAGGGTGCCAATCTATCACTGGGCATACACTCACACACACACACACACACTCTATATGGGGCAATTTGGAGAATTTAATTGAGAGGAGAACATGCTAAACCACTAAGCCACCGTGCCAATCCCAACTTGATGGTTGGGATTAAAACACAGGGTTGATTCAGCACCCAGGGAGCAACGAGCGTCTCATTTGAGGAACTTTATTGGACCTGGGATCCGAACCCACAACCTTCAGTTTGCAACCCAACACCCCAAGCACTGAGCCACCACACCCTCCACAGTCATTGAACTGGTCTTCAGAACATGGACTGAGGTCATTCACTCTTTACTTTCCAAGTCGCTTGTCCTAGTTAGGGTTATGAGGACCGGGGGAGGGGGTGTTGAAGCCTATCCCATCATTCAGAGAAAGGCAAAGAAACTACATGGCCAGGTCACCTGTTCACTTCAGGGCAGATTCACATACTAACACATTCATTCACATCTTTACCACGGAGAACATACCAATTCTACCCCGAAAGGACGTTATCAACCATCGGGTTTTGTACTATGCACCTTAAAAAATGCTCTTATTGTGATGTCGGGTTTGTTGTGTTACTTCGTGGTGATTGATTCAACGTGTAAAAACATTCCAGCAGCTGCTTTAACTTCCTGTGGCAGCTGATCAATGACTCGTGATGAGGTGTGCTGCCAAGCTGAACATCCTGGATGAATATGTATGAGGACAAAGAGTTTTGGGTGGAAAGTTCCCCGCGCTGCTGTCTTTTTTTTTCCTCGTTCTGTTATATTTCAAAGGAAACTAAGATGAAAATGTACGCGCTCATCAGACGGACATTTTTACAGATTCCCTGTTCAGACGGATGCTCTGAGTCTAAGTTTAATTATTTCTACAACCGGACATCGTCTTAAAGCAGCTGTACATGGTTCTGGGTTTGAACACCCAAAGAGCACGCTGAAGCAACAGTGGCAAGAAAAAAACTCTCTTTAGAGTATCAGCAGTGTGCGGTCATTTTTGTCCATTTTTTTTAATTTATGAAAATATATATGAGCTCAGCGACACGGTGGCTTATTGGTTGGCATGTTCTCTTCTCAGTGCTGGGCATTCCTGGTTCGAATCCCAATCAATTAAGTCAATTCATGCATTCATTCATTATCTCCCGCTTTATCCTCTATTAGGGTCGCGGTGGGGTTCCCCATGCCCATCCAGGGGAGAACGTTTCGGGCGCTGGGCAGATAGACCCAGGACAGGGCGCCAATCCATCGCTGGGCACACACTCACTCACACAGACACACTCTATATGGGGCAATTTTTGAGAATTCAATTAACTTGATCCATGTTTTTGGACTGTGGGAGGAAACCGGAGAACCCGGAGAAAACCCACGCAGACACGGGGAGAACATGGAAACTCCACCCAGATTGGGATTCGAACCGGGAATCCCTAGTGCTGAGAGGCGAATGTGCTGACCACTAAGCCACCGTGCCGCCCGTCCATTTTTATAATTTATGAAAATAAATATGAGTTCGGCGGCACGGTGGCTTAGTGGTTGGCATGTTCTCCTCTCAGTGCTGGGCATTCCTGGTTTGAATCCCAATCAATTCAGTCAATTAAGTTCTTCAAATTAAGTTCTCCAAATTGCCCCATATAGAGTGTGTCTGTGTGAGTGAGTGTGTGTCCAGCGATAGATTGGCGCCCTGTCCTGGATGTATCTGCCCAGCGCCCGAAACGTTCTCCCCTGGATGGGCATGGGGAACCTCCCCCCTCCCCCCCCCCTACCGCGACCCTAGTAGAGGATAAAGCAGAAGATAATGGATGATGGATATTTAGGTTCAGTTGCACGGTGGTTTGGATTCCCAATCTGGGTAGAGATTCCATGTCCTCCCCGTGTCCACGTGGGTTTCCTCCGGGTTCTCCGGTTTCCTCCCACAGTCCAAACACTTGAATCAAGGTCAATTGAGTTCTCCAAAGTGCCCCATATAGAGTGCGTTTGTGTGAGTGTGTGTCCAGTGATAGATTGGCGGCCTGTCCTGGGTGTATCTGTCCAGCGCCCAAAACTTAGTGGTTGGCATGTTCTCCTCTCAGCTCTGCCCAGCGCCCGAAATGTTCTCCCCTGGATGGGCATGGGGAACCCCCCCCCCCCGCGACCCTAGTAGAGGATAAAGCAGAAGATAATAGATGGATAGACTAATGCTTACAGGAGTGGCACGGTGGCTTAGTGTTTGGCATGTTCTCCTCTCAGCGTTGGGGATTCCCGGTTCGAATCCCAATCTGGGTGGAGTTTCCATGTACCCCCCCCACTCCTCCATGTACACACACATACACACACACACACACACACACACACATTTATAAGGTGTTTCACATTACAAAGCCTGGTATTAAGATCTTTCTATCTTTTTATTTGCTTTTTTCAGATACACACTGCAGATATTTCTTCTCCAGAATGTGCTGCATAATAAAGCTGTTGACTTTCAATTTTTCAAACTTTAGACTTTAATTCGCACCTACCTTGGGGGCACATCATTTCACCATTACACACCGCTGGTTGTACATTTTATTTTGACACGACTTTTAATCATGCCTCTGCTCTCCAAATGTTATTGTTAAATAAATAATATGAAAAAGCTCTTTAATAAAACCACAGATAAATAAATGAATAAGAAATGAAGTGTTCACGAATACAACACGATTTAATTAAACATTATGCTTTTCTAAATGCAATATAAGACATTAACACAAATCCGAGCTAAAGACATTACTGTAAATGTATTAACAAATGTTATTGTTTATGTTTGTGTATAAAAAAAAATCACATTCTTCTTTAAAAAAAGTCACAAATCCATTAAATCCAATCAGCACGTTGCCTGAAAATATTGTACTTCTGTTAAAAGTCGTTTAATTGAATGAAAACTGGATGCATATTAAAAAGCTGCTGCTCGCTGAATTGAGAGGCTCGTTATTCGATCTTGCTGGAGGGTTGATGGGCTCATATTGTTTAAAAAAGTGATATTAAAAAGACAAATCAAGGTTTTTTCAGTGCCGAGAATCACGTATTGTCCACGCAGGTCGCCATGTGATCGGTACCCAACATTTGAGGCTGGAGTTTTAGAACTGAGGAATCCATCACTATTGACAGGTTGTATTGATGAGTCGAGAAAGCGTGGCAGTCGTATAAGCACCGTATTAGTTTGCTGTCTGGACCTTTTCAATGTCACATCACTCAAGCAGTCCGGGGGAATAAAGCCTGAAATGGGCAAGTTCTACACGTGGCGTTCCACAGCTTGAACAGCGCCGGAGAACTATAGTATGTATGTATATATGCAGGACCTGTCAAAAGTTTGGACACACCTCCTTATTGCTCAATTGTCCTCCACTTACCATATAGATTGCATTTCGGGGTCATAGATGCTCCCCTGTTGGTTCTCTGGTCTCTCTCGGTCAGGAGCATCACAGAACAGGTGTCATTTGGGTGGTGGATTGTTGATTGTCAGTTCTGCAGTGACACTGATGTGGTGAGGGGGGGTTTAGTGCAGCAGTGCTGCTGGAGTTTCATTTAAACACCTCAGTCACACTGCTGGGATAGGACTAATGCACCCACCCAATAACCCCTGCTCTGTGGTGGTACTAGTGGGGTTCTGACCATTAGAACAGAGCATACAGTACCAGGCTAAAGTTAGGCCACGCCCCTTTCTTGCACTATTATCCATGTCCTCCACTTACCATATAGATGGAGTTTGTAGTTCTACAATTACAGACTGTAGTCCATCTTTGTTCTGTTGGTTCTGTGTTCTGTTGGTTCTCTGTTCTCTGTTGGTCAGGAGCATCACAGAACAGGTATCATTTGGGTGGTGGATTGTTTATTGTCAGTTCTGCAGTGACACTGATGTGGTGAGGGGGGGGTTTTAGTGCAGCAGTGCTGCTGGAGTTTCATTTAAACACCTCAGTCACACTGCTGGGATAGGAATAATGCACCCACCCAATAACCCCTGCTCTGTGGTGGTACTATTGGGGATCTGACCATTAGAGACTATAGTATACAGTAGCAGGCTAAAGTTTGGCCACACCCTCTTCTTGCACTATTATCCATGTCCTCCACTTACCATATAGATGGAGTTTGTAGTTCTACAATTCCAGACTGTAGTCCATCTGTGTTCTGTTGGTTCTCTGGTCTCTGTTGGTCAGGAGCATCACAGAACAGGTATCATTTGGGTGGTGGATTGTTTTTTGTCAGTTCTGCAGTGATGCGGATCAAACCCGGTTCTCTAGCTCTGAGAGGCGGATGTGCTTACCACTGCACCCCCCATGAGACTAATATAGGATCGAATAAATGAATGAACACTAACACTTATGTTATAAAACAAGTGTATTCTGTTTATATGCATGACTAGAACATCACCAGAACATTGTGTGGTTGCCGTTTTCGTGCCCCGTTGACATGTTTTGGCATGTGGTAGAGTCAGATAAATAAAATAAAGTAGAAAACATTAAAAATGTCTGAATGCCTGTTTGCTTTTGTTGCTCATATTCTATATCAGGGGAGTCTGGAGTTTTATATAAAGGATGAGAATAAATATTAAAGAGATCAAACTTATTACTTAATAAAAGGAGGAGCGGTCACATTGCACCTGGACTACTAACCGTCAGTTTGCTCTTATTATGAGGACAGAGGGAGGAAAAAAAGTTCTGACTCCTTATAGTCACTCTATAGCAGAACCAAGTCCAACTGCACACACAGTACCAATCGAAAGTTAGGCCACGCCCCCATTCTTGCACAATTTATTTTCTCCACTTACCATATAGATGGAGTTTGTAGTTCTACAATTCCAGACTGTAGTCCATCTGTGTTCTGTTGGTTCTCTGTTCTCTGTTGGTCAGGAGCATCACAGAAAAGGTATCATTTGGGTGGTGGATTGTTGATTGTCAGTTCTGCAGTGACACTGATGTGGTGAGGGGGGGTTTAGTGCAGCAGTGCTGCTGGAGTTTCATTTAAACACCTCAGTCACACTGCTGGTATAGGAATAATGCACCCACCCAATAACCTCTGCTCTGTGGTGGTACTATTGGGGTTCTGATCATTAGAGACCATAGTGTACAGTACCAGGCTAAAGGGGCCACGCCCCCTTCTCACTCCATTGTCTATGTCCTCCACTTACCACATAGATGGACTTTGTAGTTCTACAACTACAGACTGTAGTCCATCCGTGTTCTTTGTTGTTGTTAGTCCCCTGTTGGTTCTCTGTTCTCACTGCTGGGATAGGACTAATGCACCCACCCAATAACCCCTGCTCTGTGGTGGTACTATTGGGGTTCTGAACATTAGAACAGAGTACACAGTATGTTCTGTAGAACACAAACAGATGGAACTGAGAACATGGAAGGAACTCGCGGGGGGTTCCCCATGCCCATCCAGGGGAAAAAGTTTTGGGCACTGGGCAGATACACCCAGGACAGGGCGCCAATCTATCACTGGACACACTGACTCACACACACACACACACACACTCTATATGGGGCAATTTGGAGAACTCAATTAACTTGATCCATCTTTTTGGACTGTGGGAGGAAACCGGAGAACCCGGAGGAAACCCACGCGGACACAGGGAGAACATGGAAACTCGAACCGGGAATCCCCAGCGCTGAGAGGAGAACATGCTAAACCACTAAGCCACCGTGCCGCCCTGGTTAAACATCACCTGTACACATTCTGTAAATCGACTGCACTGGATTTTTTCCAGTACCTTTGTATTTTTAAGAAGATAAAGAGATAAATATAAACATTTCCCACATCTGCCTTCAAAACATATTTATTCTTTGTATGAAGAGCACTTATTCGTTTGGTAATGAAAAGGTCTTCTAAGAGTTACTTAAAGGTTTTAGTCAGAACGCTTCAGTAATAAGTATTAAATAAAGAAGCGAATAGAAATTTAAATGATACATTCATCAAAGAGAGACTTTAATTAAAGAACAACACGCCACTCAGGAAGCTCTTCAGCTTCCAAAAGAGAAAGACATGTATTCAGAGGTGACATCGTAGATTATTATCATTATTATCAGGGCGGGACGGTGGCTTAGTGGTTGGCATGTTCTCCTCTCAGCTCTGCCCAGCGCCCGAAACGTTCTCCCCTGGCTGGGCATGGAGAACCCCCCCGCGACCCTAATATAGGATAAAGCAGAAGCTAATGGATGGATGAATATTATTATTATTATTATTATTATT
>JAFMOD010000666.1:633482-656285 GCA_019802435.1 Corydoras maculifer | reverse complement strand
TTGGACCCTTGAGCCAGGCCCTTGTCTGGATCGGAATTGCGGCTGTCAGAAAAGGATCAAATTAAAGGACAAGCTATGATTTCTAAGACTGTTCTCATTATCTTTAACTTAGTCCTATGTTGGGGTCCTTGGTGGGGTTCTCCATGCCCATCCAAGGGAGAACGTTTGGGGTGTTTGGCAGATACACCCAGGACAGGGCACCCATCCATCATTGGGCACAGACTTACTTACTTACTCACACTGTCACACATACTATATAGGGGCAACTTAGGGTAGCCAATTTATCTTGAATCCATGTTTTTAAAACTGAAAACCCACATTGACATATTAAGGGAGAACATCCTCAGATCCCCAGGGCAAACATGCCAACCACTATGCCACCATGACACCCTGATCGCAAAGACTTTATACTTAAATTACGTGATGTTAAAATTGCTTTATATCAAAATGCCTGCAAAACCTTTTAAAACACATTAATATTTATCGGGGCGGCACGGTGGCTAAGTGATCAGCACGTTCGCCTCTCAGCACTAGGGATTCCCGGTTCGAATCCCCATCTGGGTGGAGTTTCCATGTTCTCCCCGTGTCTGCGTGGGTTTCCTCCGGGTTCTCCGGTTTCCTCCCACAGTCCGAAAACATGGATCAAGTTAATTAAATTCTCAAAAATTGCCCCATATAGAGTGTGTGTGTGTGAGTGAGTGTGTGCCCAGCGATGGATTGGCGTCCTGTCCTGGGTCTATCTGCCCAGCGCCCGAGACGTTCTCCCCTGGATGGGCATGGGGAACCCCACCGCGACCCTAATAGAGGATAAAGCGGGAGATAATGAATGAATGAATGAATGATATTTATCGTAATGTCTGACAGGCCTCACTCAATGTTTTGGACTTTTATTTTGACACCCTGCTCTTTTCTTCCTGTTCATTACCCCTTGTTATTAATTTCAGCTGGTTGCTGTCTGTTAATTATCTCATCTATGTTCTGATTGGTTCCTTATTGTTATATAAGCCTTCAGTTCGGCGTTGGAATCTGAGGGTCGTTCGTTGGTGCCATCAGTGGTGGCAATGCAGCCTTTATTTGCTCGGTTTTATGAAACTTTCTTAACAATATTTAATTTCTTTTTAGTTTTTTTTTTCCTTTTGCTTTCAGCTTTAAAATCTTTAAGAGGTGGAGCTCTGTGCTCACAGAAATTAAATCTAGTGTGTGTTTGCAGTACCTCACTTAGTGGCCTTGTACTGAAGGACCAGATCATGAAAAGATTAAAATATTTAACAGGAACGTCAGACTAACACCTGCCTCGTGGGTTCAGAGCTTTCCAAAATATCTCCCGTCTTTGTTTTATATGAGCTTCAGCTGCGAGACGTCGTTCTGCCCCAATCTGCCCCACAGTCACATGATGTAGGAGTGAGTTAATTCAGAAAGAGATGACCGTGTACCATTATCTTCATGTATTGTGGTGTGCAAAATTTCCCATCATGGATCTCGGAAGGCTTCGCGCTGTTGGAAATTCAGATTAACAATTTACTTATTCATTAAGATACCGCGTTTTAATTAGAGGCTAAATTTATTCTTATTGATTTTAATCAGATCTGAAAATGAAAATGTTCTGGCTGAATTAAAGGTCTGGTAATAATTACTTGGAGACTTCGTGGGTCTGATAAGCCCGGTGGCTTAGCGTCGGTGCTCCTGCTTTCAAAAGATTCGATTGAGGCTCTTTAAGCGGTCAGTTCATTAGTCACCTGGTGATCTGATTCATTATTATTTTTTTATTTCATTTTAATGAACGTACTCCGGCAGTGGACATCATGGACTATGGTACCGTGACACACCTTTTAAGACAACTTTGAGGGCAAGGTATTGGTGTTGGGTTATCAATCTGAAGGTTAGGGGTTCAAATCCCAGGTCCACTGACGTTACCAGTGTGGGTTCTTGAGCAAGACCCTTAACCCTCATTGCTCCAGGGATGTTGTGATGAACCCTGTGCTCAGCTTGTAAGTCGCTTTGGATAAAAGCCTCCAATAAATGACCAAATGTAAATGTTGACCCTCAGCGCTGTGCATTCAGGTTTGAATCCCGCTCTGGGTGGGGTTTCCATGTTGTCCTTGTATCCACATAGGTGTTCTTTGGTTTCCTCCCACTGTTAAATAAAAACATGGTTTCAAGGTAAATATGCTGCTCTATATTGCCCCATATGGTGTTTGTGAGGAAGAGTGTATTCAGCACTAGAACAAGCACTAGAGAGTGTACCAGAAGATAATGAGATGTTATGAAAATAACTTAGAGTCCTCATGTCCGCGTGGGTTTCCTCCGGGTTCTCCGGTTTCCTCCCACAGTCCAAAAACATGGATCAAGTCAATTGAGTTCTCCAAATTGCCCCATATAGAGTGTGTGTGTGTGTGTGTGCCCAGCGATAGATTGGCGTCCAGCGCCCGAGACGTGCTCCCCTGGATGGGCATGGGGAACCCCCCCGCGACCCTAATAGAGGATAAAGCGGAAGATAATAAATGAATGAGTCTGAAGGTTTTTAAACTGAAATCTTATATTGAATACAGACGCCTACATTTAGAGACTGACTTTAAATACATGTTGACATATTAGCGCAGTCAGTTTGGGGTTAGGACCCTTCTAATCAAAAGCCCCTAACCACTGAGCTGCCACCGAACTGCCACTGTGCTGCCAACGAACTGCCACTGAGCTGCCACTGTGCTTTTGTGAACCCTGTTTGAATAGTGCTTTCATGTTCTGGCAGTAGTACAAAGATTTTGGGGTGTTTACTATTCATAGTTTTTATTTTCCAATAACAGAAGTAACAAGCTGAGACAATATATTCTTATTCGGGTCCAAACGTTGGGGAGTTAATCAGAGATGCAATCGTCAGTGTAATATTTGGAATACAGCATGCGGCACTATGTGCAGGTTCACAATCAAATCTTCATTTAGACTCGTTACAGGCAGCTGTAAACATCAAGACTCTTTTTTTGTTCTTAATGTCTTCACAGAACCCATCAACACTGAACTTCTTCTGTTCGGTGCTGTAAAAAAAAAAAAAAAAAATCAACCAACAACAACAGAACATTGTATTTGTGTCAGAACATAAAGAACATATTCCCCGCTGGCAAACCACATAAGCCTAAGAGACTTTTGTCAGACGATCGCTTCCAAAACATCTCCATCTCATTTATTAAACATGGATCCGGGGTGAGACGAGTCGGTGAATGAAGGCAGCAAATCTTAAGACATGTTCCCAATTAGAACCGTCAGAGACTTTCCTCCACCTGAGGAATGGCGGAGTGATGAGCTCCAGATCTGTTCAATAATACAGTTTGATTTAAAGGCTTATTGAAAATCTTTTAAAATCACAGACTGTCTAAAAGCCCCGGGACGTCAGCAGGAACCACAATTAAACCAACCCTTTCTTTTTCAGTGGAAGAGGCTTATTTAAAGTACATGGTCAAAAGTTGTCCATGTTCTCAGTTCCACTTCCTATAAAGATGGACTTTGTAGTTCTACAATTCCACTCTGTAGTCCATCTGTTTGTGTTCTACAGAACATACTGTGTACTCTGTTCTAATGCTCAGAACCCCAATAGTACCACCACAGAGCAGGGGTTATTGGGTGGGTGCATTAGTCCTATCCCAGCAGTGTGACTGAGGTGTTTAAATGAAACTCCAGCAGTACTGCTGCACTAAACCCCCCTCACCACATCAGTGTCACTGCAGAACTGACCATCAACAATCCACCACCCAAATGATACCTGTTCTGTGATGCTCCTGACCAACAGAGAACCAACAGAACACAGATGGACTACTGTCTGGAATTGTAAAAGTGTAGGAAATAGAGCAAGAAGGGGGCATGGCCTTAATTTACAATATTCTGCATGAAATTGATTATAAAAATGGGGGGGCGGAGTAAAATCGCTAAAGTGCTGACTTCATTTTAGGATGGAGGATGTGAGAGTTTTCTGTTTAGATATATTCATTCATTTATCCATTATCTTTCGCTTTATCCTCTATTAGGGTCGCGGGGGGGTTCCCCATGCCCATCCAGGGGAGAACGTTTCGGGTGCTGGGCAGATAGACCCAGGACAGGGCGCCAATCTATCTCTGGGCACACACTCACTCACACAGACACACTCTATATGGGGCAATTCAGAGAACTCAATTGACTTGATCCATGTTTTTGGACTGTGGGAGGAAACCCACAAGGACACGGGGAGGACATGGAAACTCTACCCAGATGGGGATTCGAACCGGGAATCCCTAGTGCTGAGAAGCGAACTTGCTAACCACTAAACCACCGTGCCGCCTTTTTAGGTATAAATTAGTTATGATAATTATAAATAAATAAAAAATTTTAATTATGTTTTGTTTATATGGTTTGGTTTTGTGGCTTATGGTCGTTTTGATAAAATCCATCTCCCACTCTGCTTATTCCACGTAACCATGACAACGAGGGTACTATCAGGTGTGGATTTAATGCTGTTGCTTCCATTGTTATTCATAACGTTCCACGAAGTCCACAGTGTACGCCCGCTTGCTTACGCACTTTGCTTCTGGGACCTGCTAACAAATAAAGAAGTCAGATTTAACTTCTATATGTTAATGAATCTACAGAGTCAACCTAATGAACAGAGTCAACCCATTAAGTCTGTGGTAACCATGGTCACCATCCTTATCTTACTGGCAAACAAGGTTCGGAGAGATCTAATAGAGTATTAGGGGGAAATCAGTTTTTGGAACTCTGTATCTTGGTATTTTGATTAATTTTGAAAATACGTCGGAGTTTATTCGAAACCACTGACGACAATCCTCCCCCGAATAAATCCTATTAATCCGTCCTGTATGCTTATTAATCTATTTCTACTTTAAGAAGCATTTAGCCGATAAAGTGGCAGCGAAACATCCAAAAACACGAGTGTGATGCTTTTATATTCACTTTTTATATTCCATTTCTTTTTTCACCTCCGCCGTTTGGATATTTTGTTCAGAGTGATGTGTTCGTTTAAGATCCACACTCTAATTACGTTTGAAAGCCCATTTGTGTGTCTGTCCAAGCGACCAGTGACATTACCTGATTAAACTAAATAATCAACCAATTATCAGTCACTTTGCGTTTCTCTTGATTACTCATAGGTGTGCTCGCCATCGCTTGTTAATGCGTTCATGTTTTGTGAACATCTAGTTCCCAAAAAGGTATGTAATATGAAAAACATTTCACCGTAATGAATGCATTTCAATATTAAAGTGCAAAACATTAACAACGAGAAAGTGGTTTGGTTCATTAGCATTTTTTAAAAACTGCTTAATAAATAGGGTTTGTTGGAGTGATGCTGCGAGCCTATTAAGTTCAAGTTCAAGTTATTTATTTCTGTCGCGCTTTTTACAACAGTACATTGTCACAAAGCAGCTTTACAGAATGAAAAGCCTTTAAACCCCCAAAGAGCAAGCCGAAGCGACAGTGGCAAGAAAAAACTCCCTTTTATGTTGTTATTCAAGGAAGAAACCTTGGGAGGACCAAGACTCAGTGGGGAACTCATCCTCCTTGAGCGGCCAGGCAGCAACAACAATGTAGGACAGCGAGAGACATTTAACAAATGTAAAAACTAAAAACTAGAAAACTATAAGTGAGTCCATTAAGGGGGCGTCCTGCAGGACCGCCAGTCCAATTAATATTCAGGTTCCATCAGTGTTTGTCGGCAGAGCCATGGATGAAGATCTCCAGGAAGCCGGTCACACCTCAAAATTATTCTATTACAGATACAGGACCAGACAAATGTTTGGACACGCCCCTTTTAGGCTTTATTCTTTATTCCCTCCACTTACCATTTTGGTAAATTTGTAATTTTACAATTACAGACTGTAGTCCATCTGGGTTCTTGTTTTTGTTGGTTCTCTGTTCTCTAATGGTCTTGACCATCACGAAACAGATAGCATTTATTTATTTTTAGGAATAATGGGAATAATTCTTATAATGTTGGTATCATGCTTAGTTAAATGTCTTTGTAAGTATTTCTGAGGTACTAAATTGTTCTAACACTCATAGTGTTGGTGCCAGGCTTGGTGTCAATGTCTTTGTAAGTGTTCTAGAGGTACTAAATTGTTTTAATTCTTATAATGTTGGTACCATGCTTAGTTGAATGTCTTTGTAAGTATTTCTGAGGTACTAAATTGTCCTAACATATAGTGTTGGTGCCATGCTTGGTTAAATGTCTTTGTAAGTGTTTTTGAGGTACTAAATTGTTCTAACACTCATAGTGTTGGTGCCAGGCTTGGTTAAATGTCTTTGTAAGTGTTTCTGAGGTACTTAATTGTCCTAACACACATAATGTTGTTGCCAGGCTTGGTTAAATGTCTTTGTAAGTGTTTTTGAGGTACTAAATTGTCCTAACACTCATAGTGTTGGTGCCATGCTTGGTTAAATGTCTTTGTAAGTGTTTCTGAGGTACTTAATTGTCCTAACACACATAATGTTGTTGCCAGGCTTGGTTAAATGTCTTTGTAAGTGTTTTTGAGGTACTAAATTGTTCTAACACTCATAGTGTTGGTGCCAGGCTTGGTTAAATGTCTTTGTAAGTGTTTTTGAGGTACTAAATTGTCCTAACACTCATAGTGTTGGTGCCAGGCTTGGTTAAATGTCTTTGTAAGTGTTCTAGAGGTACTAAATTGTTTTAATTCTTATAATGTTGGTGCCATGCTTAGTTAGATGTCTTTGTAAGTATTTCTGAGGTACTTAAATGTCCCATCACACATAATGTGGTTGCCAGGCTTGGTTAAATGTCTTTGTAAGTATTTCTGAGGTACTAAATTGTTCTAACACTTATAATGTTGGTGCCAGGCTTGGTGTCAATGTCTTTGTAAGTGTTCTGGAGGTACTAAATTGTTTTAATTCTTATAATGTTGGTACCATGCTTAGTTAAATGTCTTTGTAAGTATTTCTGAGGTACTAAATTGTCCTAACACATAGTGTTGGTGCCATGCTTGTTTAAATGTCTTTGTAAGTGTTTTTAAGGTACTAAATTGTTCTAACACTCATAGTGTTGGTGCCATGCTTGGTTAAATGTCTTTGTAAGTGTTTTTGAGGTACTAAATTGTTTTAATTCTTATAATGTTGGTGCCATGCTTAGTTAGATGTCTTTGTAAGTATTTCTGAGGTACTTAATTGTCCTAACACACATAATGTTGTTGCCAGGCTTGGTTAAATGTCTTTGTAATTATTTCTGAGGTACTAAATTGTCCTAACATTCATAGTATTGTTGCCAGCCTTGGTTAACTGTCTTTGTTAGTGTTTTTGAGGTACTAAATTGTTCTAACACTCATATTGTTGGTGCCAAACCCTGGTAAACATAAGTGTTCTTGTCAGGATGGGCAGCAGAAAGTACAACTATGTCCAAGTTTGGGACTGGCTCATTAAGAGCACTAATAATTGTCCCCAATGGCTAGGACAATATAGTGTCACGGTGACAGTATGGTTTTACACATGTAAATGTTTTAAAGGGGATTCGGCGAAAGTGTTTTGTCTCTTAGACAGCTTTAAACTACCTTTCGAGCAGATTTCCTGCCGCCGTTAGACCTGTGCCATGTAACTAGTACTAATGACTAAACAGCAAGTAAGCATTTAATCATCTGGACGTTCCCCTCATCTCCAGCTGCCTTAGGGCATCTATTCATAATTATTCAACAGTTTCCCGCTAACAAGCGCCCCGTGTGCAGCAGCACAGATCTGCTCTCACATTGGGTTAAGCACATTTTATAAAGGTTAAACTTTAGAGAAAACTTATTTACTTTACATTATTCTTCAAAAAAGCTGGAGGAACGCAAAGGGAGGAGGGTGTGACGATCTAACGGCGCCAATGGCAGCTAATAAAATTAGTTTTTTATTAATCTCATGTCACTTAAGAGATTGTAATAAATTGTTCCAGAGTCAGGATATGTGTAGTGAAAGAATGTTCGACGATCAATATACACACTGTTACCGTGCCAATGTTCCATCATTATTCATTATATCCTACCATATAGATGAAGAGCGGCACAGTGGCTGAGTGGTTGGCATGTTCTACTCTCAGCACTAGGGATTCCCGGTTCAAATCCCCATCTGGGTGGAGTTTCCATGTTCCCCCCGTGTCCGCGTGGGTTTCCTTCGGGTTCTCCGGTTTCCTCCCACAGTCCAAAAACATGGATCAAGTCAATTGAGTTCTCCAAATTGCCCCATATAGAGTGTGTCTGTGTGAGTGAGTGCCCAGCGATAGATTGGCGCCCTGTCCTGGGTGTATCTGCCCAGTGTTTGAGACGTTCTCCCCTGGATGGACATGGGGAAACACCCCCCCCCCCCCGACCCTAATATAGGATAAAGCGGAAGATAATGGATGGGATGGATATAGTTTGTAGTTCTACAATTACAGACTGTAGTCCATCAGTGTTCTTTGTTGGTTCTCTGTTCTCTATTGGTCAGGAGCACAGTGACACAGATGTGGTGAGGGGGCATTTAAACACCTCAGTGACACTGCTGGGATAGGAATAATGCCCCAATGAAATAATCCCTGCTCTGTGGTGGTACTATTGGGGTTCTGAGCATTAGAACAGAGTACACAGTATGTTCTGTAGAACACAAACAGATGGACTACAGAGTGGAATTGTAGAACTACAAAGTCCATCTTCACAGGAAGTGGAACTGAGAACATGGGGGCAAAAAAGGGGACGTGTCCCAACTTTTAACGCTTGCTTTGTGTATTGTCAGACCTGTAATGTGTCTCTTGTTAAAAAGACAGTTAAAGTGCATTTTGGTTTATTGGCGCAGTATGTAAAATGCATCGCAATGTCAAATACCTCTTTTCTGAGTCTGGCCTTGTTATGTTTGAGGAATTACAGCCTGGCAGGGAGAGAAAACGCCGTCTCCGAGCAGAGATTTAGGGGACAAGCAGCAGCAGCAGCACAGGACACACGACAAAATAGAGAGACAGAGCTCCACGTTGTGGTGGGAAATTATAGGATGCATTCTCACACACACACACACACTCACACACACATCCAGCTCAATGTACTGTATTCGCCACTTAATCTTAATACCCCGCATGTGAAGGCAGCGTGGATAAAAACACCATTTGTTTTATTGTCATTGAGCTTTCATGATTGTAAGAGAAAAATGTGTCAAATTATTCGTACGGAAATCAGATGATGCTATTTGGAATTTGTATTAAATGTTTACAAGTTTTCAAGGTGAATTTATCGTCTTTAATATAATGCATATCAGGAGGCATGAGGTGGTGTAGTGGTCAGCATGTCTATCTCTCAGTGGTTCTCCGGGTTGCATCTCACAGTCCAAAAACGTGACTTAGAAGCTCTAAATTGCCCCTATATAGTGACTATGTGCTCAGCAATGGATGGGCGGCCTGTCATTGGTGTATCTGCCCAGCGTCCCAAAGGTTCTCTCCTCAGTGGGCATGGGAACCAGTCGGTGACCCTGGTCCAAAAGTATAGGATAACGCAGAAGATGATAAGATGATATTGCCCCTATGTAATTTGTGTGTGTGTGTGTGTGTGTGTGCTCTGCAATGGACTGGCACCTTGTCCTGTGTGCATCCAAAATGTCCTCCCCGGATGTCCAAGGGGAACATAATATAGGATTAAGTGGAAGATATGAAATGAATGAATAATGCATGTCCACAGTGATGATTAGCACTCTGTCCTGGGTGTACCTGCCCTGTGCCTGAAATGTTCTCCCCTGGATGAACCCCCATCCCCCCCCTGCCGCCGCCGCCAACCCTAGTGGAGCATTAAGATTAAAGTAATGAGATGAGATGCATATCCAAGTGTAATGCAGACTATAGGAGCTGGGCGAGCAAACAAAAGCGATTTATTACGGCAGGCAGAGGTCGGAAGCAGGAGGAAGACAAATCAGGCAAATGCAGATCGTAAAACAAAACACAGAGGGCAAACCTAGACCCGCAGACAGGGAGAAAAGCTGCTAACAGGTGTGTGTGTGTGTGTGTGTGTGTGTGTGTGTGTGTGTGTGTGTGTGTGTGTGTGTGTGTGTGTCTGCCCTTCGTTAGACCAACAATGTGAGCAGTAGTTCCAGCACTCATTAAAGCCTTTGGATGAGTGATTAAAAAGAACCGGATGCTTAATACAACCTTGAGAACAAACTATCGAACTAAAATAAAGAACCGAGAGCCGTCAACATCCTCCATTTCTGGTGGCTTAGTGGTTTAGCATGTTCTCCTCTCAGCACTAGGGAATCCCGGTTCGAATCCCAATCTGGGTGAAGTTTCCATGTCCTCCCCGTGTCCGCATGGGTTTCCTCCGAGTTCTCCCAGTTCCTCCCACAGTCCAAAAACATGGATCAAGTCAATTGAGTTCTCCAAATTGCCCCATATAGAGTGTGTCTGTGTGAGTGAGTGTGTGTCCAGTGATAGATTGGCGTCCTGTCCTGGGTGTATCTGCCCAGCGCCCGAAACGTTCTCTCCTGGATGGGCATGGGGAACCCCCACGACCCTAGTTCAGAATAAAGTGGAAGACAATAGATGGATGGATAGTCAGGTGGTACTGTGATAATGAAAAATACATAATAATTGATTGCTGTTGGAGTTTCCATGTCCTCCACATGTCCGCGTGGGTTTCCTCCGGGTTCCTCCCACAGTCCAAAAACATGGATCAAGGTCAATTGAATTTTCCAAATTGCCCCATATAGAGTGTGTCTGTGTGAGTGAGTGTGTGCCCAGCGATAGATTGGCGTCCTGTCCTGGGTCTATCTGCCCAGTGCCCGAAACGTTCTCCCCTGGATGGTCATGGGGAACCCCACCGCGACCCTAGTAGAGGATAAAGCGGAAGATAATGGATGGAGAGATGGATGGATGGATGGAGCTCCAGACAGCTCCATGCTTCTGCTTCTTTAAGTATATTTTATATGAAGGCTGAAGAAACGTCCAGATATCAGTCTGAGGGTTTTTTTTATTCCACACTGAGGTTTATTTTTTCTCAACCGTGTTCTATTAAGCTGTGAACTGGCTTTTTCTCCAAAGTTTGCTTCAGTAGTTATTGATCTTTATATGGCCTGGTCTGACTGTTTGGCTTGGTCACCCTCTTTTATTTAACCGACTCGAATCGCACAAAGTACTTTACAACATCGATTTTAAATTGGAGACGATCCAAGACACTCCTTTTGTGACACTAAGTACCTTTAACATCTTTTTTGTATTCGGCTTTGTGTACTCAAGTGGCTGCTGTTGCGACGGCATGGACAATGACCATTACATTCTGATTTTAAAGGTTTAATCGTGTTCAGGGGAAGAACGCTTCCTGTTGAGCGAGTGGTTTCCGAGAATTTTAAAACAGATTTATTACAGAATACAGAGAACATCCTTTTTCAACTTTAATAAACATTCTCTCGGTGGTTTAACTAAATCTCATTTCGTCACATTATTTTCCGCTTAATCCTCCACTAGGGTTGCGGGGGGTTCTCCATGCCCATCCAGAGGAGAACGTTTTAAGCGCTGGACAAATACATCCAGGACAGGGTGCCAATCCATCACAGGGCACATAAACACTCACACAAACACACACTGCCAATTCAACTTCAATCCATGTCTTTGGACTGTGAATGGAAAACCCACTTGGACACGGGGAGGACATGAAAATTCCACCAAGAATGGGATTCAAACCTGGGTCCACAGTGCTAAGATGCGGGGATGTCTGATTTCTACAGACTTTGCACTGGAACTATCATCACAAAGCAGCTTTACAGTGTTATAATCCTTTAAATCCCCAAAGAGCAAGCCGAAAAGACAGTGGCAAGACAAAACTCCCTGTTATGTTGTTATCTTAAGGAAGAAACCTTGTGAGGACCGAGGCTCAGTGGAGGACTCATCCTCCTTGAGTGGCCGGGCAGCATCAACAGTGTAGGACAGCCATGTATAGATTGTGTGATGATCATGTGACCCGTAATTAACAATAAAAAACCATTAAGGGCGTCCTGCAGGACCGCCAGTCCAATAAAAATCCAGCTTCCATCCAGCCCAGTAATTCATCCATCCATTATCTTCCGCTTTATCCTCTAGTAGGGTCGCGGGGGGGGGTTCCCCATGTTCATCCAGGGGAGAACGTTTCGGGCGCTGGGCAGATACACCCAGGACAGGACGCCAATCTATCGCTGGACACACACTCACTCACACAGACACACTCTATATGGGGCAATTTGGAGAATTCAAATGACCTTGATCCATGATTTTGGACTTTGGGAGGAAACCGGAAAACCTGGACACGAAGAGAACATGGAAACTCCATTCGGATTGAGATTCGAAACCGGGTTCAAGAGTTCTGAGAGTCGAACGTGCTAAACCACTAAGCCACCGTGCCGCCCGGCCCAGTAATTAATTTCTCATTTGTATGAACGTATACCGTTTGCCAGATTTGGTTTCGGAGTCAGCCATCTGAATGAAACCTCAGCCCAGCTACAGGACGTCCTGTCAGCATTGTTCTGTTTCTACATGCTTCTGTCCGTCAGCCTCACACTGCCCCACGGAGTGTAAAAGTGGACCGGCCTGCGACCCCCGAGCCTCCATTCTTTTCAGACCTCCATAAGCTGTTTTTTGTTGCCACTCGTCATTCTTCAGTCCTCTCTTTAGAGAAGGTGGCGAGTCATGCCCCGCATGTTTGCCCTAGACTGGTAAAAGGGTTACAAAGCAGTGAATCAAAAGCTTTTAAGCTGCTTGAAGACTTTACAGTATTTTCAGCCCTTTCAGGAGGAGTGGTAAAAATGAAAAGAGGTAAGTGAAAGTCCATTAGTTTAACATCTCGCCACCAGGTAGGGACTTTTTAAAGCCCACGGTCTTTATGTTTCACCTGTTTACGCTATTCCTTCATTTTCCGAGAATCAAGCCGATATTGGCGGAGAGTTCCAGACACTATTGAGTCAAAGTTCTGGGTAGCATCATCCGTCGTGTCGTGTAGAATGATCTCAGTGCGCAGTTTGAGAGCCTGAAGATTTTTTGAAAGTCTACAAGGGTACACTTGACTGTTCTCTGGACAAAAGCCCAGGCTTGGGAGTTGGCCATGATTCGGTGATGTGGGGGGTTAAGGTCAGCAATCTCAGAAGATCTTGTCCAGATTTGCCCTTCACTTGCACAATAAATACATTAATAATTAAATAAATGGTATTTTTATACATATATTTGGCACGATGGCGCATCGTTATCCTACAACAATTATTTTAGAGAACAAGATACAAAAGATGAATGGGTGCACCATCTTTATTTTGTTAACCCTCATTGCTCCAGGGATGTTGTGATGAACCCTGTGCTCAACTTGTAAGTCACTTTGGATAAAAGCGTCCAATAAATGACCAAATGGAAATGACCAAATGGATGTCATGCTTGTGGGCGTGGCAGGGGCGTGGTCAAACGGATGCGACTCAGCAGGAAAGGGGAAACCGGGTGAAATTGTTGTCAATTAAAGGTAATTATCGTACCTGCCAGAGGTTCCTCTAATGATGTGCAGAGATCTAAGAAGGGACGAGACACAAAAGTTGGGGGTGTTACAATTTTTTTGTGCTTATTAGATCCTATCCCAGGTGTTCTTTGCATCCCGTATTATAAGTACACGTTCAAGTAATTTATTTATATGTTTATAAGCCTTTAAAAGCCCAAAGAGCAAGCCGAAGCGACAGCGGCAAGACAAAACTCCCTGTTATGTTCTTATTTTAAGCAAGAAACCTTGTGAGGACGGAGGCTCAGTGGGGGACTCATCTTCCCTGAGCGGCCGGGCAGCATCAACAGTGCAGGACTGCCATGTACAGACTGTGTGATGATCATCTGACCCATAGAGACAGCCGTGTGGGTTTCCTCCAGGTTCTCCGGTTTCCTCCCACAGTCCAAAAACATGGATCAAGGTCAATTGAATTCTCCAAATTGCCCCATATAGAGTGTGTGTGTGTTAGTGAGTTCATTCCCAGCGATAGATTGGCATCCTGTCCTGGTGTATCTGCCCAGCGCCCGAAACGTTCTACCCTGGATGGGCATGGGGAACCCCCACTACCCTGGTTGAGAATAAGGAAGAAGATAATGGATGGATGGGATGGATAAATATATAAAAACCAGAAAAACACACACTCTCTATGTGCATCTGTCATACACACATACAGATGTCACATTTGTAAAAACCATAACAATCATTTCTCGCAAAACGTGTTAGAACCCAACCCGTTCTTTCATGGTTCGGTTCGTGAGCTCTGTGATAACATCAACGCGAGCAGGACCTGAGGCTCTGGACATCTGGCCGTGGCAGATGTGAGTCACGGTCAGTTCTGGGTAATTAGTGCAGACGGTAACCGGCCAAACGAACCAAGCAATTTTCAAGAGTCACGTCTGCGTTTCTGAGATCAGCAGCGACGGCTCACTTTTTAAAATGTATTCATTATTGAAGGATATGTTTACATTGGGGCTGCACGGTGGCTTAGTGATTGGCATGTTCTCCTCTCAAAGGGATTCCCGGTTCGGATCCCAATCTGGGTGGAGTTACCATGTTCTCCCCGTGTCCACGTGGGATCCTCCGGGTTCTCCAGTTTCCTCCCACAGTCCAAAACCATGGATCAAGGCCAATTAAATTCTCCAAATTGTTCTCCCCAGGACTGCATGAGTTTTCTATAGGTTTCCTTCCACGTCTGGAATACTAAATAGCAACGCTGCCTGTGAGTGTATCCCCTGATGGGCATGGCCGTCTCCAAATGAGGTGTGTGGAGGGTTATTTCTGGCGTATTGCTAAAAACCAGGTGCACTGCCGACTGAAAACACCCCCTCCAGATGTCAACAGTCAGACGCCACGTCAACAACCCAGACGCCGCGTTTCCAACGCCATGGAACACCAACCGAACGCTATTAAATCTGAGAATGCAGATCCATAGTCTACACTATACTGTGGGTTCTCCATTCACACTCACATGAAGAACCTCATGGAGCAGCGCATTGAGTCCAGGTAGCTGCACCATTTAAATAGCAACCCCCCAAAGTCAGAGCTCCACCTGACTCTTACAAGAAAACAAAGAGTGACTCGCTGATTGGTTTATTGCACGTTACGCTCAATACACCCCCATGAAGAGTTACAATTACAAAGACACATTAATGCCCAGATAAGAACTTTCTTTCTAGCTGTAAAGTAAACTAAACGTTAGTATGCAATTAACTGTGTGATCTGTCTTCGGATGCTTCGAAATAAACAGTATGAGTCTCTTTTTAAAAGCACACAGACCATTACAGCAGTAAAAACAACTGGAGCGAGGAAGAGCAAGAAGTCTTCAGGAGGCTTGATAATGACACATAATAAGATGAGTCAGTGTTTTTTTTAATACCTCATGGCTTTTTTTTGTTTGCGAGGCTTGAAATAAAGGTAAAAATCCATCCATCCATTATCTTCTGCTTTATCCTGTACTAGGAACGCGGGGTGTGGTGGGGGGGGGCATTGCGGGCGCTGAGTAGATACACCCAGGACAGGGTGCCAAGCTATCACTTGGCACACACTCATACAGACACACTCTACACCTGTGTTCACCTGTGGTCACCTGACCAGAGCTCAACCCCGGGACCTTCTTTCTTTGGTGGGGATCCGTAACCCTTTGCACCACCGTACCGACCTTCAGCAGACATTCGTATCCGAAATGACTTATGGCGCTCTGACTTTGGTGGGTTGCTATTTGAGCGGTGTAGACTATAGTGTAGACTATGGATCTGCATTCTCTGTATAAATGCAAACAGATTTAATAGCGATTTAATAGTTTAGTTGGTTTCAGCGTCCCGTGGCGTTGGACACGCGGCGTCTAAGTTGATGGTGCATCTGGTTTATAGCAATACACCTGAAAGATACCAGAACACCTCATTTGGAGATATACTCACAGGCAGCGTTGCTATTTATCCATACATCCATTATCTTCTGCTTTATCCTAAATTAGGGTCGCGGGGGGTTCCCCAAGCCCATCCAGGGGAGAACGTTCCAGGCACTGGGCAGGTACACCCAGGACAGGGTGTCCACCCATTGCTGGGCACACTTATTCACACAGACACACTGTATATGGGGCAATTTGGAGAAATTAATTGACCTTGATCCATGTTTTTGGACTGTGGGAGGAAACCCGAGAACCCGGAGGAAACCCACGCGGACACGGGGAGAACATGGAACCTCCACCCAGATTGAGAGGAGAGGAGAACATGCCAACCACTAAGTCACCGTGCCGCCCTTTATAGTTTATTTGAATCAAAACCTTAACCAAAATTCCTTTAAATTCTCTGCTTTGTTTTTCATTGTTCATGACCGGAGCGAGCCTATCCCGTCCCTCTGTTTCCACTGCACTTGTTTTTGCACAAATTTGATGAACGCACAACATCATGATTTATGTGAAATATTTATTAAAACCTGCCGGAGTGAATCCTTGGTTTCGGCACAATTTATGCTTCCATCAAATGAGAACCTTCGCTGGTCTGGATTTAAAAGATATTTTAGCTTTACAGTCAATACGGGGCGCACATAAAGCCGCTTTATTGTTCATTCAGCACCGGCTCATGCAGTTGTAACAGTATATCCCTGACCTTACATAACGTTTGGTTATTATTGACCCCTTCTGTCAGGCCTGGATGCCCGGGCCAAATAAAAAAGGGGTCACTTTTTTTCCATTTTATACCTTCCAATTCCTCCTGACGCTCAGTTTTGGGTGATTGTAATTACTTTCACAGATGATTTTACGAGCCAGTAAAAGGTGTCGAGCATGATTACTTTTTTTAAGCGTCGTAAAAGTGTAATTTTCGTGAGGGGCATCGGAGGCGCTGAACATGCTGATCCATCAGGTCCGTTTAAACGCTGCAGGTGTTTCTCCAGAGAAAATGTTTTAGCGGGGAAAATGGTTGTTGGTGGATCAGGGCAAGCATGTCCTCATAAAAAAAGAGAGCAAAAAAGGTGTATTCACTGCAAGTGCATAATCGGCATCCATCACGGGAAGAGAGAACATTTTAAACTCACTGCGTTTAACGTTCAGTCCATCCGTGTGTCAGATCTGAATGTGGAATCATCCATCCATCCATTATCTTATGCTTTAACCTATTAGGGTCACGGGGGGGGGTTCCCATGCCCATGCAGGGGAGACCGTTTCGGGCGCTGGGCAGATACACCCAGGACAGGACGCCAATCTATTGCTGGGCACACACTCACTCACTCACACAGACACACTCTATATAGGGCAATTAGGAGAACTCAATTGACTTGATCCATGTTTTTGGAGTGTGGGAGGAAACCGGAGAACCCGGAGGAAACCCACGTGGACACGGGGAGAACATGGAAACTCCACCCAGATGGGGATTCGAACCGGAAATATCTGGTGCTGAGAGGAGAACATGCTAAACACTAAGCCACCGTCCCGCCCATGTGGAATACATTCATTCATCCATTATCTTCCGCTTTATCCTTTATTAGGGTCGTGGGGGGGGGGGGGGTTCCCCATGCCCATCCAGGGGAGAATGTTTCGGGCACTGGACAGATAGACCCAGGACAGAGCGCAAATCTATCACTGGACACACACTCACTCACACAGACACACTCTATATGGGGCAATTTGGAGAACTCAATTGACTTGATCCATGTTTTTGGACTGTGGGAGGAAACCGGAGAACCCGGGGGAAACCAGATTGGGATTCGAACCTGGAATCCCTACTGCTGATAGGAGAACATGCTAACCCTAAGCCACCGTCTCGCCCTTGTGAAATGCAATACTTCATTAAATATCATTAAATGGTTGAGCAGTGCACATGGTGGACTGCATCACAACAAAGAGATAGATAGATTGGCGTCCTGTCCTGGGTGTAAATGCCCCCCCCCCCCATGACCCTAGTAGAGGATAAAGCAGAAGATAATGGATGGATATTCAATATAGAAGGGCGGCACGGTGGCTTAGTGGTTGGCATGTTCTCTTCTCAGCACAATTGAATTGAAATTGCCCCATATAGAGTGTGTCTGTGTGAGTGAGTGTGTGCCCAGAGATAGATTGGCGTCCTGTCCTAGGTGTATCTGCCCAGCGCCCGAAAAGTTCTCCCCTGGATGGGCATGGGTAACCCCCCCCCCCCCCCCAAAAAAGTGAAAGATAATGAATGGATGCTGATGGATGTATTGGTGAACGTCAGTAAACAGAACTTTCGATCGTGTACTCTATTCTTTTCTGTATTTCACGCACCGTTACATAAATGTTAGTTACAACTGTAAGAACAGCAGCGGAACCTTCCAGATCTGGGGTCAATCATCAGGCATCAGATCACCAGGCGTCCCATAAACTGTAATAACAGCTCCGCTGTGGCCTCCCTGCGTGAAAGCGAAAGACAAGCGAGCTTCACTAACGTGCATGCCACGGAGAATCGGTCTGCGGGGCTCAGGATGTCAGGGTTGCGTTTGAACGAGGGCGAGCCTGTAATGAATTTCACTGAGATTTGACGGGATCAGTCAACGGGAGAACCAGAGGGGATATCACTGCACTTATTTCTTGGTTGGTGTCGATTGTCTACCACTTGGGGGAGATAGAAATCATTACGAGCCGATAAATCGTCCGGAACCTTCTCTGCTGGCTGGATGGGCATGGGGAACCCCCCCGACACCCCCCCCCCCAATTCTCACAACACTAGTAGAGGATTAAAAAGAAGATAATGAGATAAGGTGGTCATATAACTCCATCCATCCATTATCTTCTGCTTTATCCAGCACTGGGGTCGCAGGGGGGGGGGGGTTTCCCATGCCCATCCAGTGGAGAACTTTTCGGGCGCTGGGCAGATACACCCAGGACAGGGCGCCAATATATCTCTGGGCACACACTCATTCACACAGACACACTCTATATGGGGAAATTTCAATTTAATTGTGCTGAGAGGAGAACATGCCAACCACTAAGCAACCGTGCCGCCCTTCTATATTGAATATGCATCCATTATCTTCTGCTTTATCCTCTACTAGGGTCATGGGGGGGGGGGCAGATACACCCAGGACAGGATGCCAATCTATTTATCTCTTTGTTGTTATGCATGGGGGGGGTTCCCCATGCCCATGCATAACAGGGGAGAACGTCTCGGGCGCTGGGCAGATACACCCAGGACAGGGCGCCAATCCATCGCTGGGCACACACTCACTCACCCAGACACACTCTATATGGGGCAATTTGGAGAATTCAATTGACTTGATCCATGTTTTTGGACTGTGGGAGGAAACAGGAGAACCCAGAGGAAACCCACGCAGATACGGGGAGAACATGGAACCTCTACCCAGATGGGGATTCGAACCGGGAATCCCTAGTGCTGAGAGGAGAACATGCTAAACCACTAAGCCACCGTGCCGCCCACGATAAAAAATTATACGATTCATTTATAATTTAAGGCGGCACGGTGGCTTAGTGGTTAGCACATTCGCCTCTCAGCGCTGGGGATTCCCGGTTCGAATCTCCATCTGGGTGGAGTTTCCATGTTCTCCCCGTATCTGCGTGGGTTTCCTCCGGGTTCTCCGGTTTCCTCCCACAGTCCAAAAACATGGATCAAGTTAATTGAATTCTCAAAATTGCCCAATTTAGAGTGTGTATGTGTGAGTGAGTGTGTGCCCAGCGATGGATTGGCGCCCTGTCCTGGGTGTGTCTGCCCAGCGCCCGAGACGTTCTCCCCTGGATGGGCATGGGGAACCCCACCGCGACCCTAATAGAGGATAAGCGGAAGATAATGAATGAATGAATTTATAATTTATGCCACCGTGCCTTTATGAGGTTCAGCATCTCACGTACACACTTTATAGATATAATATTTCGTCCAGTTTAATGCATTTGTATTTGCTTTCCACTTGCGTTTACTAATAAATTGTGTACAAGTCCTCCGAGTCAGAACAATATGTAAGCACAGCTGTGTCTTTAATCACAGATTAAAAGCCACCTGGACCCGAGTGGCCGTCTGCTTCACTCCCATAACGTGTTATCAGCAACTTCACTGACTGCACCTGGCTTCCAACAACGCCTTTTAAAATCTTTCCATTAAAACAATTGAGTTTGTTGTTGTGCGTTTAGTTTACTAAATGGTTAAAGCGTGGGGCAGATGGCGTGCTGTTCTGAACTCTATTATATTTATGAGGTTAACAAGTCAGTACAAAACACGGGGAGAACATGGAAACTTCACCCAGATTGGGATTCGAACTGGGCATCCCCAGTGCTGAGAGGAGAACATGCTAAACACTAAGCCACCGTGCCATCCATCCATCCATCCATTATCTTCCACTTTATCCTCTATTAAGGTCATGGGGGGGTTCCCCATTCCCATCCAGGGGAGAACGTTTCAGGCGCTGGGCAGTTACACCCAGGACAGGGCGCCAATCTATCACTGGGCACACACTCACTCATACAGACACACATTATATGGGGCAATTTGGAGAACTCAATTGACCTTGTTCCATGTTTTTGGACTGTGGGAGGAAACCGGAGAACCTGGAGGAAACCCATGTTTCCCCCCCCATGACATGGGGAGGACATGGGAACTCTACCCAGATTGGGGTTCGAACCAGGAATCCCTAGTGCTGAGAGGAGAACATGCTAATCACTAAACCACCATGCCACCAATATATTAATATATATATGGACAAACCAATTTTGGAGCTGTTAAATAAAAAGTAACAATAACATTTAATAAAAACCGCCAGTGGTCTTTAAAAAGACAAGTAAATAACCCTGATGTCACCCCCCACCCTTCAGTTGTACTGAGTGTTACACTCCGTCACACCTCTTCATAGTGAGCGTTCGAACGCAATCAACCATAAATCAAAGACGACTCAAGCATCCGTAGTCCTCCCAAGTCGTCTGAGAAATGGTGGGCAGCCTGATTCTCAGGTGATGGATAGAGCCGATGCAGCCGTTTGAGAGGAGATACATCACCTTAAATCAGGAGTAATAACAGGGGCCTTCTGACCAGACGCTTGATTGATTCATTCCCGAAAATACGGCTAATTTAATCTGTCGTTTCTCAACAAGGACTGTATGAAATGAGATAATAAAGCCGTACACACGCTTGTTTGGGATGCAAGGCAAACCACATGGGCGGTAATTCCATGAGCCGTGAACGCCGCCATACAGAAGTCAGCTGCTACACCACTCACGATGGGTGTGTCAGTTCCCTGAGAGGTGGCGCTTTATCTTAATTCACATAACCCAGCGATAAGCCGTCTTCAGCGCGGCGCCGGCCTCGGCGCTTCAAGGATTCCATGAAATAGATTATTATATTTTTATCTCCATCTGTGCCTCGGTGTCTATGGCAACCATTTTTTGGCAGTGGGTCAATTAAGCAGGTGGTGTTTGGCGTTGGCCATTTTTCCCCTTCTCCCGATACGGACGACTTTCTCCAGCAAACCCCGCAGGCTGATTTCCAAACTCTTTTGATGTCATTCATTCATTCATTATCTCCCGCTTTATCCTCTATTAGGGTCGCGGTGGGGTTCCCCATGCCCATCCAGGGGAGAACGTCTCNCCCCCCGATACAGACGACTTTCCAGCAAACCCCGCAGGCTGATTTCCAAACTATTTTCATTCATTCATTCATTATCTCCCGCTTTATCCTCTATTAGGGTCGCGGTGGGGTTCCACATGCCCATCCAGGGGAGAACGTCTCGGGCGCTGGGCAGATAGACACAGGACAGGGCGCCAATCCATCGCTGGGCACACACTCACTCACACAGACACACTCTAAATGGGGCAATTTTGGAGAATTCAATTAACTTGATCCATGTTTTTGGACTGTGGGAGGAAACCGGAGAACCCGGAGGAAACCCACGCAGACACGGGGAGAACATGGAAACTCCACCCAGATGGGGATTCGAACCGGGAATCCCTAGAACTGAGAGGAGAACATGCTAAACACTAAGCCACCGTGCCGACCCCAAACTCTTTTGATGTATTTTATTTAAAAAAAATTTTTGCTATTTATTAATTTATTTATTTTGTTGTTTTTTTCATATTTTTTGGGGAAAAAAAAGGAAAGTCATTAAAATTCTTTCAAATTCAATCAAGAGGAACGATGGGAAATTGAAGGCGGGATAAGACAGTGTGTTTTCATTACCCGGACATTGCTATTACACACTGCTAGCGCTAGCAGGAGCGGTTCTGGTAATTCATTTGTCTATGTGTCATTGGAGATTATTAAACTTTGACAGGACAACAGCGGCGAGCTCGGAGGAAAAAGCCAGCAGTGAAAATAACATTGTCACTTTCGATTGCGACAAGTCTGCTGGGCCTTGAAAATATTTCCTCTGGCAAGTATATGGAGGTGCATGGCCCGGAAAACGGCGTGTTGTTTTCGAGGTAAATTGTTAAAACTGTGCCGTAAGGGATGAAGAGAATAATATTGTCTGGCTATAAAAGATAGGATCCTAGTGTTTCGTAAGAAGAATTTGTGATTAACAGATGCTGAGCCATATGTATGAACGTGTACAAAGGAACCCTCTGCCGTAATGTGGGCGCATTTATAATCCACAAACACCTGGCACGTCTGAGAAATCAGAGAATGGCCGTCGAGTCCATGTGGGATTGTGTGGATCCACGGATAAACCTCGAAACTTATCTTCACATCGGTGCAGACGTCTTAATTAATCATTACCTGCCAACTTCGTCACTTCGAGTTTCCATGTTGTCCGTGGGGGTTTCCTCCGGATTCTCTGGTTTCCTCCCTCAGTCCGAAAACATGGATCAAGTCAAATGAGTTCTCCAAAATTGCCCCATATAGAGTGTGTCTGTGTGAGTGAGTATGTGCCCAGCGATGGATTGGCGTCCTGTCCTGGGTGT
>JAFMOD010000666.1:604725-625810 GCA_019802435.1 Corydoras maculifer | reverse complement strand
TCCTGTCCTGGGCGTCCTGTCCTGGTGTATCTTCCCAGCGCCCAAAACGTTCTCCCCTGGATGGGCATGGGAAATACCCCCCCCCCCCCCCCCCGTGACCCTAGTAGAAGATCAAGCGGAAGATAATGGATGGATGGATGATGTCAAATTTTCAGGGATTTTAAATAACAGGCACCGATATTTGGCATGTTCTCTTTAATACCAACTTCAGGGTTCTTTGTTAGGTGTGGTTTATTTAGTATTGAGACAGAACCACTGCCCAGTACCTATGTCCAGACCGCCGCCGTTACAAACGATCCACTCACTTACAGACTAAAGTATAAAGACACCCCCGGTTTAAGAGAAACAACGATGACGACGTTCCGTTTTCCGGGGGAAATGCATCTACTCCACGCCTCTGGCTTCGAATTTCCTTTCTCGACGACTGACGCGTCTCCTTTAATTCGTATTCCCGCGTTGACAGATTCCGCCGTCAACAATGCTCAGATTGCCAGTGGTGTCCTCAGATGCCGGGACGCTCGGTTTAATCACACATTTGGAGAAAGACAATCAGCTCGTAAATGAGCGGAGCAGCTGAGGAGCTGCCGGTGCCCGTCCCGCCGACGCCGATGCATTACCATCAAAATAAACACATCTCACAAACACAGGATAATCACTCTTTGCCATTAAGGTATTCAGAAGCCGGAGCATCTGGGTCTGTGGTAATTAACTTGGCAGCGGGTACGTTCGGGTTTTGTTCGGCACGGGGCTCGCGGGGCTGTTTAGGAACCTTCTCATTTCCATTCGAGCTCGAGCGCTTGCTCCTGCCCTCAGAACGTTCCCGTCCAACCCTCCCTCACGGCCGACGTTCTGCTAAAATTTTACAGTGTTTTGCAATAACAGGAGCGCCGACCGCTAATCATCTGCATTTTTATGTTACAGCTGAACAGGTGTCCAATCAGATTGTATAATTCGTAATCAGTGCACTGCAGTGCGTTACAGTAATGAGTCGACTTTGTTGTTGTCAGACGAGAGTTGACATGACGGTGAAGTTTAATATCCATCCATCTATTATCTTCTGCTTTATCCTCTATTAGGGTCGCAGGCGGGTTCCCCATGCCCATCCAGGGGAGAACATATCGGGCGCTGGGCAGATACATCCAGGACAGGACACCAATCCATCACTGGACACACACTCACTCACACAGACACACTATATATGGGGCAATTTGGAGAATTCAATTTACCTTGATCCTTGTTTTTTGGACTCTGGGAGGAAACCAGAGAACCCGGAGGAAACCCACGCGGACACAGGGAGAACATGGAAACTCCACCCAGATTGGGATTCGAACCCAGATCCCCAGCTCTAAGAGGAGAACATGAGAACCTCCATGCCACCGTGCCGTCCTGCATTCTCTTTTAAGCACGTTGGCAGCATGGTGGCCTAGTGGTTTAGCATGTTCTCCTTTCAGCGCTGGGGACTCCAAGTTCGAATCCCAATCTGGGTGGAGTTTCCATGTCCTCCCCATATCCGTGTGGGTTTCCTACGGGTTCTCCGGTTTCCTCCCACAGTCTAAAAACATGAATCAAGGTCAATTGAATTCTCCAAATTGCCCCATATAGAGTGTGTGAGTGAGTATGTGCACAGTGATAGATTGGCGCCCTGTCCTGGGTGTATCTGCTCATCACCTGAAACGTTCTCCCCTGGATGGGCATAGGAAACCCCCCCCCTCTGCCACCCCAGTAGAGGATAAAGCAGAAGATAATGGATGGATGGACTCTTTTAAACACATTGCTTATAAACTGCGATTAAATCCTGATCTGTTTAATTAGCGCTTCAGCAAAATGGTGATTGATCTCCTGATCAAATAGAACATACAGCAAATATTATACATTTTATATTCGGCCGCCAACATGTTCTTTAGTTTTTAGACTTTATCTCCAGATTATAACTCAGCTGCACGCTGCTTTATTGGACGCAAACCAGAAGCAGAATTACTTTGCTGTGGCATTTTAATGACTGAGATCTGGGCTTTGGCGGATTATAAGATAAATGCATCGGCTTCGAACTCCAACAGATGATTAATTTGACAAACAGCAAATACTCAGACCGGGGTGTTTGGCAGTGAACAGCGGTCATGGGGATTAGGGCTCTTTTGCATTTGGGGCGCGCTTGTTTACACACGGAAGCATGTTCTAACGGGCCGTGCTCTCAAATTCATTCCGTGTTTTTGTCAGGTTTTAATAGTAGCGCTGCAGCAACGTTGTATCACGCGAACCCCGGACCTTTCCGGCTGCGCAGAACCCATTTGTAGTCCACTTAAATGCATTTCGCTCATTTAACTGTAAACACATTGTTTAATGACATCCTCCCGTTTACGGCTCGGGATCCCGGTGTTAATGGACTTTTGCAGGGGCATAAAATGTGAGAGTGCACATGCTGTCAGCTACCCATAACCCCCCCACAGTTAAGATAAAGGAAGACATGTGACCAGATATTATTGGGCTCCATATCTCAGCATCAGAGTTCTGTTTGTAAAGCTGAATTATGCTCAGACTGCAGGCTTTCATGATTTCCCAAGCCTCTTATTCTGTTTAGGCTCTTGGGTGTGGGTGGGTGGGTGGGTGGGTGAGTGGGTGGCTGAAGGGTGGGGTGATGGCTTTCTGCTAGACCCTAGTCCAACATTTATAAGGCAAAAAGAAATTCCCCAATTACTTTACTTGTATGCGAACAATTATACATAGTGACTTTTTTATTTTGCATGTTCTCCTCTCAGCACTGGGGATTCAGGTTCGAATCCCCATCTGGGTGGAGTTTCCATGTTCTCCCTGTGTCCGCATGGGTTTCCTCCGGGTTGTCCGGTTTCTTTCCACAGTCCAAAAAACATGGATCAAGGCCAATTGAATTCTCCAAATTGCCCCATATAGAGTGTGTGTGTGTGTGTGTGTGTGTGTGAGTGAGTGTGTGCCCAGCGATGGATTGCCGTCCTGTCCTAGGTGTATCTGCCCTGCGCCCAAAACTTTCTCCCCTGGATGGGCTTGGGCCCCCCCCCCCCCCCGCGCCCCTAGTAGAGGATAAAGCGAAAGATAATGGATGGATTGGCATGTTCTTCTCTAAGCGCTGAGGATCTAGGTTTGAATCCTGATCTGTCTTGGTGCCCTGCCCCCCCCCCCACACACACACACACGACTCTAGTTAAGTATTAAGCGAAAGATAATGGATGGATTCTCAAAATTGCCCCTATAGTGTGTGTCTGTGTGAGTGAGTGTGTGCCCAGCGATGGATTGGCGCCCTGTTCTGGGTCTATCTGCCCAGCGCCCGAGATGTTCTCCCCTGGATGGGCATGGGGAACCCCCCCGCAACCCTAATAGAGGATAAGCGGAAGATAATGAATGAATGAATAATGGATGGATGGAACTGTCTCTAGATGTGAAGGTGTGTATGAATGCCTTCATCCCTGTGTGTGTGTGTATGTGTGTGTGTGTGTGTGTATGTGTGTGTGTGTGTATGTGTGTGTGTGTGTGTGTGTGTGTGTGTGTGTGTATGTGTGTGTGTGTGTGTGTGTATGTGTGTGTGTGTGTGTGTGTGTGTAGTGTGTGTGTGTGTGCTCTGTGGTGGATTAATGGCCTGACCTGACCACCCCATCTTTTTTCCAACTAGTGCTAGAATGGGCTTTATCACACCTGGCAACCTTAACTGGGAGAATTTGGCTTAAAAGATGAATAAATTCCGGCATGGCGCTGCTCTAGATGTCTGAAGCAGTGCTTTAGGGCTATAAGGCTGCTCCACATGCAGAAGATGGTGTGCCTAATTGACAAGACACCAGACTGGAGATTTATCCTCCACTGGTTGTTCAAGGCAGTGGGACTCAGGATGCTGAGGTTTGTAGGAGGTTGGACTGCAGCACCCTTCATGTTTTAACAGCTTGCTTCCACTCTGTGTGCCATTGGGCCGGTGTGTAAGACAGGGTTGATATGGGCTCCGTATTGCAGATGTGGCATCTCCCGAGCGAGAGTGGGCGGAAAGCTGTGGGTGTGCTGACAGAGGGGAATAAGAATGTGATTAAATTGAAAGAAAATGGGAGAAACCATAATAAAAAAGGTGAAACGAGCAAAAAAAAAAAAACCAAAAAAGTATTATAACAGAATATTATCTCACCTTCCATATGAGGTTTTGTTCGCATGCATCCACCCATGGACCCGCGACAAAAACCAACGCCGTTGTTCAGCCACCTGCTAATGACGGGATCCCTTTCACTGTACTACACATTCTAATGCGTTGTCGCAAATACAATAAAGTACACCTGATGACTGCACAAATAAACAGCTGCCAGAATGTCTACCTCGCAGATTACTTTGGATGCCTGCCCACCGCCTACCATCTCGGCTCTTGTTTTCCCGACTCAGTCCCGCTCCTCTGAGCTTCTACTAATACCTGAGTCATTGCCCAAGGCCTGTCGTTCACAGCAGAACGCCTCTGTTCTGAAAAATTAAAATGAGTCATTTCGAACCCTAACACGCTGCAGATTTAAGCAGAAAGCAGAGTTCTGGAGCGAGGCGGGCGTCTTCGACTCGGACGGCGCTGTCTAGATTTGTTCAGCTGGGTTCGTTTTCGCCTAATCAGGGTCCTGGCACTCAACGCGGAGTGGAGACAATTAAAAACTCATCCGTGAGAACACTGTGGACGGAAATCAGAGCCGCCAATTAAAGCACATGAGGACACAAAGGAGAACATGCTAATTGGAATTTTGAACCCATGAAATTTATTCTACGTGGAGGTGGCACTGCTCACTCGGCTGTATTTCACTTATTGATGAGGCTACCTTTGAGTATATATATATATATATTTATATTTGGCGACACGGTGGCTTAGTGGTTGGCATGTTCTCCTCTTAGCGCTAGGGATTTCCGGTTCGAATCCCAATCTGGGTGGAGTTCCCATGTTCTCCCCGTATCCGCGTGGGTTTCCTCCGGGTTCTCCGGTTTCCTCCCACAGTCCAAAAACATGGATCAAGGTCAATTGAATTCTCCAAATTGCCCCATATAGAGTGTGAGTGTGTGTCCAGTGATAGATTGGCGTCCTGTTCTGGGTGTATCTGCCCAGCGCCCGAGATGTTCTCCCCTGGATGGGCTTGGGGAACCCCCTCCTCCCCCCCGCGACCCTAATATAGGATAAATAGAAGAAAATGGAAGGATGGATGGATGGATTTATTATTTTTTTTGTTCAGAGTTGCGTTCATTTCTCTGAAGAACATCACTTTGATTTTCACTGAGATTCAGGAGGATTTTCACAAATATAAAACCTGAACTGAATCAATTTAGCCATCGTTTATTCAACATACATGGTTTTTGACTAAACTATTTAAAAAACAAGCAAACTAGATGCTTTGATGTCATGCGGCCTCTAGATGGCAGTATAAATGCAAATAAGTGGTGAGACAGCTGCTCTTGAACCAGAGAATAAGAATGTTTCTTCCCAGAAACGTAAACATGAGTTTAAATCAGAACATCTGGAATGGAAGCAGAGGTGATGGAATAAGTCTGGAACCTGAGGAAAGGTCCACAATTTGGAGGAGATGGTCAGCAGCTGATCAACCACCTGCAGAGATCAGACAGCAACAGAGGGGCAGAACACAGGTGAGCCCATAACAGGTGAGACATATGACGTCATTAGATTTAATCATGCACAAACCAAACAATAATACCAAACGTAACACACTGTGAATTTACTGTAAAACATACTCTGTTATTGAATTTTTTTTACATTTGTTTAGTACTTTTTGTGGTGTGTGTGTGTGTGTGTGTGTGTGTGTGTGTGTGTGTGTGTGTGTGTATGTGTATGTATGTATGTATATGTTTATATATATACACACACACACACACACACACACACACACAAACGCATTATATATATATATATATATATATATATATATATATTCATTCATTCATTATCTCCCGCTTATCCTCTATTAGGGTCGCGGTGGGGTTCCCCATGCCCATCCAGGGGAGAACGTCTCAGGCGCTGGGCAGATAGACCCAGGACAGGGCGCCTATCTATCACTGGGCACACACTCACTCACACAGACACACTCTAAATGGGGCAATTTTGAGAAATCAATTAACTTGATCCATGTTTTTGGACTGTGGGAGGAAACCGGAGAACCCGGAGGAAACCCACGCAGACACGGGGAGAACATGGAAACTCCACCCAGATGGGGATTCGAACCGGGAATCCCTAGTGCTGAGAGGCGAATGTGCTAACCACTAAGCCACCGTGCCGCTATATATATATATATATATATATATATATATATATATATATATATATATATATATAATTTTATTGTAATTTAAATAATATATATACACAAACGCAGTGTATATATATATATATATATATATATATATATATATATATATATAGTAATTAATGTAAAGGCCTCATCTTATGGTATGAGCTGCACTGCTCTTTATTCTCCTCTCTGCCTTTTCAATTAATGTTCCTTTTATAGAACATCATGATTCATTGTGAATATTTCCGAGACTTTAACTTGACAAATTAATTATCAGGAATACTGTTTCTGTCAAATCCCCCTCTTGTGAAATCACACTGCAATGTTTTACACCCGGTCAATTAAATCTTATTCCTTTTAATTAATCGTAGGAAGGTTTAATTATGTGTACAGCTCTCTCTGGGTAGCACCGGTAAATGCTGGTGTGATGTCTGTGCTGGTGAACGCATCATAAACCGAGGACAGGAGAGAAAGGAAGGGGTCGGATGGCGAGGCAGACATGATGCTGAGGCACTGCTACTGTAATTACCTCACTCGTTCTATCTGAGACATGTTCTCCAGGCTGACGTTTCTCGGTGCCGCTGGCATTGCAACTCTGCAGATGACAGATTAGTCTAAAGAACAGGCTCCTTTTTTCCCCCCCGCCCTCTCCCCTCCTACCCTCAGTTTGGCATCTATCGAGTGGAGCTTGGCTGTGATGGATTGCTATCCTGTGTGTCAGACTGCTTTATACGGCTCTAATGAGAAGCTCGGTTCGGGACGGCGGGACGGTGGCACGGCCCGAGCTCCCCTGAAGTTTTATTGTCTCATAAAAGTGTTGATGCTCGTTCCCGGTGAGCTTGTGACCTCTGAGTTCTTATAGGCAAGAAAAGTGTTTAATATTATGTGTTTAATAAATGAGCGTCTGATTCGGTCCACGTTCCATTACACATGTCTATCCTACAAAAGAATGTAGCTTTATACAATTAAACAATACTGAGTGTTTCTCTCTACTTCGGTTGCTGCCCCCGGACAAGTGGAAGATAATGGATGGATGGATGGATGGATGGATGTTTCTTTTGGTCTATTCATCCAGCATGAGGGATCTGTGGCTGGTTTATACATATATATATATATATTTGGGCATGTGGTGGCATGTGGTTGGCATGTTCTCCTCTCAGCGCTAGGGATTCCAGGTTCGAATCCTAATCTGGGTGGAGTTTCCATGTTCTCCCCGTGTCCACGTGGGTTTCCTCCGGGTTCTCCGGTTTCCTCCCACAGTCCAAAAACATGGATCAAGGTCTCCATTTTCCAAATTGCCCCATATAGAGTGTGTCTGTGTGAGTGAGTGTGTGCCCAGTGATAGATTGGCGCCCTGTCCTGGGTGTATCTGCCCAGTGCCTGAAACGTTCTCCACTGGATGGGCATGGGGAAACCCCCCCCCCCCATTTGATTATTATTTATTTTTTATTATTTATTCATCCATCATCTTCTGCTTTATTCTATATTAGGGTCGCGGTTAGGTTCCCCATGCCCATCCAGGGGATAACGTCTCGGGCGCTGGGCAGATACACCCAGGACAGGGCGCCAATCTATTGCTGGGCACACTCACTCACACAGAGACACTCTATATGGGGCAATTTGGAGAACTCAATTGACTTGACTTGTTTTTTTTGGACTTTGTGAGGAAACCCATGCGGACACGGGGAGAACATGGAAACTCCACCCAGATTGGGATTTGAAACGGGAATCCCTAGCGCTGAGAGGAGAACGAGCTACACGCTAAGCCACCTTTTATTATTATTATTATTATTATTATGATGATGATTGTTGTTCTTTAGGGCAAAATGTTTAGAATAAAGAATTGTAATTCTGTTTTTTGCACTGGAATGGAAATCATGGATGAAGGTGGGGAAAAAAACTGTAGAATCTAATCTTATTCTATACAGAACTTCGTAAATGGACTGGACAATAGTGTTTCCACCCTCAATTTGGTCGGACACAAACAATAACTGAAAGCAGGCCCTCCACACAGGCACCAATGACTTCCTGCACCTTAGTAATGGAATTTTGGATTACTCTTCTCTGGCAATCTGCAGCGCCTCTCCCAGATTTGAAGGTTGACTTCACTTATCTGCTGATCGCTTCACGGCTGTGGGATTAGAATCTGGACACAATGACGGCAGCCGGAATGGACCGGCGCTTTGATGCCGAATGAACCTGCGTGCTTTTGTTATAACCTCTAACTGAGAGCTCGGTTACTGAGCCAGGAGCTCCGGTTACCTCTGAAAATCCAAGTTAGTTACATTACAGCACCAGTCAGAATTTTGGACACGCCCCCTTCATGTTTCATTATATATGTCCTCCACTTACCATATAGATGGAGTTTGTAGTTCTACAATTTCAGACTGTAGTCCATCTGTGTTCTGTTGGTTCTCTGTTCTCTGTTGGTCAGGAGCATCACAGAACAGGTATCATTTGGGTGGTGGATTGTTGATTGTCAGTTCTGCAGTGACACTGATGTGGTGAGGGGGGGTTTTAGTGCAGCAGTGCTGCTGGAGTTTCATTTAAACACCTCAGTCACACTACTGGGATAGGAATAATGCACCCACCCAATAACCCCTGCTCTGTGGTGGTCTATTGGGTTTCTGACCATTAGAGACCATAGTATAAAGTATGTACTGTAGAACACAAACAGATGGACTACAGAGTGTAATTGTAGAACTACAAAGTCCATCTTTACAGGAAGTGGAACTCAGAACATGGAGAATAAGTGAAGCAGAAAGTGGGCGTGTTGACAGCTTTAAAAATGCCTGATGTGCTCTAACTGGTCTGAAACTCAACTGGGAGGCATGGAAATTGGAGTCAGCGCCCCACACATGCTGCTTGATTTCCCTCCAGCTGTCAAATCCGACCGTCCCAAACTACTGCTCACCGATGCCAAACAGCTTGACTGAGAATCCAAGCTGATTCTGGATGAAGTTTGCAGCAGTGTGCAGGTCAATGATTCATGTCTCAACAAGTCGGGTCAACAACCGACGTGAGTGCAAGACGTAAACACAGATAACAATAACCAGGGGTTCACGTATTCAGTACGTCAGTACTTGTTCAGGTCCTCTACTGCGGCACCAACATCTGATTCCTCAGTATGATTCTCAACCTTAGGGCTTAAGTCAAACTTAAGTCTGGATTTAGACCTCACTAATTCTTTACTGGCAGCACGTTGGCTTAGTGGTTTAGCATGTTCTCCTCTCAGCACTAGGGATTCGGGTGCTAGGCAGATACCCCCACGCCAATTCATCACTGGGCACACTCACACACTATATTGGCTTAATTTGGAACAGCCAATTCACCTTAAATCCACTTGGAAACTCCACCCAGATCGGAATTCGAACCTGGATCCCCAGCGCTGAGAGGCAGACGTGCTGCCCACTGTATTGAGATATAAATTTTTTTTGTTTTTTTTTTGTATTCAGAACACTGAGCTGAGTCTTAATCACAGGTTTAAGGTCCTATGATGCTGACTAAGCACTTATGTCCACACTATCTCTTAAAATGACTCCGATAATGATTTCAGGAAGACTTTGGACTGGACGGTCAGAAGCATCATGGCGTCATGTGGGGAATTTTTCTGCAGTTCAAAAGCTCAGCCGTTCTCTTCTCGTATTATTTTGTCATGCTCCTCCACGGCTGAGTAATCAGCCCGTCTCGCTTTGTAATTAAAAGCTCTCATCTTGCTGAAAATTCATTTGGGCAATGACATGAGCGCTGACTTGGGAATTTGGCGTCCCGTGAAGCACTCCCAAAACAGATGCAATTTCATGCTGCTTTAACATGGAGAAAATGATTTGTAATTCAAGTGCACGACGTCGGGCCGACTCATCAGCCACCTAATAAGGAAACTCCGCACACCTGCTGGAATTCCATTTACATTCAGCAGACACTTCATTCACGACTTACGGAGGTCATTATGAAAGCGTTCAAGCCACTGTGGGTCAAGAACCCGGTTTAAGTGTCCAGACGAGGCCGAATGACTTTTAAATTGTGGGTATAAGTCGCTAAACCAATCATTCAGAGGACGGCATAGTCATTAGCTCGTCATTAGCTCATTGTCATTAGTTCGTCCACCTCTCAGCGCTGGGGATTCAGGTTCGAATCCCAAATCTGGGTGGAGTTTCCATGTTCTCCATGTGTCCATGTGGGATTCCCGCATTTCAGGTTAATGTCTTGTGTATATATTCCAATATTTAGTAAGAGAATATTTGATGCAGCCTCAATATACTGTATATATTTGTACGTACTGGAGTACTGAGGGGGTGTGAACATGTACAGAGAAGAGATGAGATTTATATTGGCAGAAGGATGGCTGAGGATGGAGCCACAAGGAGGCAGGAGGAGGAGAGGCATGATGTGGTTATAGAGGGTTATGGATGTGGTGAGGGAGGACATGATGGAGAATGGGTAGGATGGTCAGGACAGATATATATCTATAAGATATATATCTTTTATATATATAAAAAGAAAGACCAAAGAAAGTCTTACACTAATATTCAATTGGCCATTGGACAGCCTTTATGTTTGATGACATCACACATTCTCTGTGACATCATCTCCTGAAGATCTTGTTTTGATGATGGAGATGTGAAACCACTGCACAAAGTCTCCTCCAGCCCATCCCAAAGGTTCTCAGTGAGGTTCTCCGTGAGGTTCGGGTCTGGACTCTGTGGTGGACGATCCATATGTGAGCGTGATGCCTCATGCTCCCTGAACCACTCACTCACATTTTGAGCTCGATGCATCTTCACATCTTGACATATGTCCTCGTCATTAGAAGAACAGATCCTTCGATGGAAGAACCTGTTGGTTCAGGAGGTTCAGGTCAGCCGAACTCAGAATCCCGACCTGATCAGAGTTACCTCCAAGTGGAGACCACGTTCTGGCCAGACAGTGTATCTATAACATGTAGATGTATATATGTGTCAAAACATGCATAATTTTTTTTTTCTTATTCTATATGTAGCACATAAAGTAAAGTATATTTTTTTTACAAAACATGTTCTCAGTGATGTTTCCTTTATCAATAACATCTTCTGAAGGCTAAGTACATCTCTGCTTCTCCTCTTTACAAAGCAAAAGGTAATACTCTTGCTCGCTCCAGCTATTGTTGTCCTGCTGAGAGTTATTGCCCGGGGAGATGTAATGTTTCTATGGGAGTTCGACTGTCACCGTCGACGAATTCCCACCACACAAGCCATCACATCCACATAAAAGCTGCTTCTGTAACATCTTCTCCTGCAGTGGAGGGTGAGTAAGAGCATCGTATAGAGAGATATATACTGTACGGTGAGAGCTGAAGTCTAGTGAAAGTGCTTTTTTCCCCATTTAATGTTCTTCACTACAAAGCAGACGAGTTTAAAGCTTTACAAAGAAGATCTCTAAGGGTCTTTCAGAGTCTTCTGGCTTTTCCTCTCGTTGTATGACTCAAGTATGACTCTGATTCTTTCTATGTTGATGATAAAGTATGAGTTATCAGTCATTTTACAGAGCATAACACATGATTCTGTCATTATTACAACCTTCAGCTCTGATGTTATAAGTTCCGGGTTCTGTTTTTTGCTTGTGGCTGACAGAATGAGCTAATGATCGTTATAATTGCCATAATTCCAATTAGTATCCCACATACCTAAAGCGAACACGAGCTGGGTATAAGCTTTGATAGCACCGTGACAGAATTCTGCTTTGCGCTTGAGGATGTACATGAATGACGGCGATCATGTCGGACGATTTCCTTTTCGTTTACTTGTATTAACATATTAATAGCCGCATAGCTGAGGCGTCGTCATTAACGGGCCATGTTAATTGTAAAGAGGGCTGACAAGCATACACACAACAGATGGATTCTGTTCTGGTGGATGAAATATGGACGAGACAGCAGATTAGTCATGATCATTACAGTACGGTAAGTTAGGCCACACCCCCTTTTTGCTCCATTCTCTATGTGCTCCACTTATCATATAGATGGAGTTTGGAGTTCTATGATTATTGACTGTAGTCCATCTGTGTTCTGTTGGTTCTCTGTTCTCTGTTGGTCAGCAGCATCACAGAACAGGTATCATTTGGGTGGTGGATTGTTTATGGTCAGTTCTGCAGTGACACTGATGTGGTGAGGGGGGGTTTAGTGCAGCAGTGCTGCTGGAGTTTCATTTAAACATCTCAGTCACACTGCTGGGATAGGACTAATGCACCCACCCAATAACCCCTGCTCTGTGGTGGTACTATTGGGGTTCTGATCATTAGAGACCATAGTATACAGTACCAGTCAAATGTTAGGCCACGCCCCCTTCTTGCTTCATTATCTATGTCCTCCACTTACCATATAGATTGACTTTGTAGTTCTACAATTACAGACTGTAGTCCATCTGTGTTCTTTGTTGTTGTTAGTACCCTATGGGTTCTCTGTTCTCTATTGGTCAGGAGCATCACAGAACAGTTATCATTTGGAAACAGGTATCACCTCAGTCACACTGCTGGGATAGGAATAATGCACCCACCCAATAACCCCTGCTCTGTGGTGGTACTATTGGGGTCCTGAGCATTAGAACAGAGTACACAGTATGTTCTGTAGAACCCAAACAGATTGGAATTGTAGAACTACAAAGTCTGTGGACCTGAGACCATGGAGAATAAGTGGACCATATGTACAGTTTAATCAGTCATTTTCAGATATTCTATGATTTAATTGGTGATTTCAGGTGAAAATTGTGGAATGTTGCTGTAATTGAAGGATAAATGAACACCATGGTTTTAATAGAACACGGTTATATCGTTGAAATGACATCCTCGCTTGTATTTTGGGTCAATGTTACACCTGGGATTTTGAGATTTCTATAATTGGCCTGGTGCGAAACTGCCGGTGAATCCGCGGCGCGGCGCGACACGCACATGTTTCATTAGAATGATTTATACGGCTGTTTTTAATCATCGGGTTATGAGAGCAAAAATCATTCCGTTCATTTGGCAGCGCGGGAAGTTGTCTGTTTGCTAATGAAAACAAATACCACGTTCCGTTAAGATGAAAAAAAAAAAGATGAAGCCATTTATTTATATATTCATTCATTCATTCATTCATTCATTATCTCCCGCTTAACCTCTATTAGGGTCGCGGTGGGGTTCCCCATGCCCATCCAGGGGAGAACGTCTCGGGCGCTGGGCAGATACACCCAGGACAGGGCGCCAATCCATCGCTGGGCACACACTTACTCACACAGACACACTACATGTGGGGCAATTTTGAGAATTCAATTAACTTGATCCATGTTTTTGGACTGTGGGAGGAAACCGGAGAACCCGGAGGAAACCCACGCAGACACGGGGAGGACATGGAAACTCCACCCAGATGGGGATTCGAACCGGGAATCCCTAGTGCTGAGAGGCGAACCTGCCAACCACTAAGCCACCGTGCCGCCCATTTATTTATATATATATATATATTCATTATCTCCCGCTTATCCTCTATTAGGGTCGCGGTGGGGTTCCCCATGCCCATCCAGGGAAGAACGTCTCGGGCGCTGGGCAGATAGACCCAGGACAGGGCGCCAATCCATCGCTGGGCACACACTCACTCACACACACACACTCTATAGGGGGCAATTTTTAGAATTCAATTAACTTGATCCATGTTTTTGGACTGTGGGAGGAAACCGGAGAACCCGGAGGAAACCCACGCAGACACGGGGAGGACATGGAAACTCCACCCAGATGGGGATTCGAACCGGGAATCCCTAGTGCTGAGAGGCGAACGTGCTAAACACTAAGCCACCGTGCCGCCTATATATATATATATATAAATTAAGCCGTTTAATAGATTTGATTTAGAGAACGCGGCTGTTTCAAGGTTCAAGCGTTTAGAAATTCCTACGTTGCCAGTTTGTCCTCCTGAACAATACAGTATTAACCTTATGCTCGGCAGTGGTGTATAAATGGGGCATTTGCGCGAACTCTTCAGCGGCCATGCAAAAACAGCTGTCCTGTGTGTATTTGCATTCATATTTCATCTCCTGGGCGGCACAGTGACTTAGTGGCTCAGCGCTGGGGATTCCCCGTTGGAATCCCAATCTGGGTGGAGTTAGCATGTTCTCCCCATGTCCACGTGGGTTTCCCACGGGTTCTCCGGTTTCCTCCCACAGTCCAAAAAAGCATGGATCAAGGTCAATTGAATTCTTCAAATTGCCCCATATAGAGTGTGTCTGTGTGGGTGAGTGTGTGAGTCCAATGATGCCCAGCATCATGATCTGCCCAGCGTCCCAAACGTTCCCCACTGGATGGGCATGGGGAACCCCCCTCCTCCCCAAGATAATGGATGGATGGATTTCGTCTCCTTTATTGATCCTATTGTTTGGATTGTTGAGTGTTTCTTGATGTCACATAGTTTTGCTTCCAGATGTTTTGTAATAAAGACTCTCACATTATAAAATCATTTGCGTGGAAAAGATTAGGACTCCGCACCGGTGCGCACATTTCGACACATGGACGTTGACTGCAGTCAGCCCTTTCCTTTTTAATGCGTCATCAGTTGCGGCGCTGGGTCATTTGTGCAGATTAAATACTGCAGAGTCCGTCCTTCCCATATTTATTCCGTCATTATGATTGGATGTTGTTGAAAGCCAATCGTCTGTGTCTCTGATTCCACATTACTGATAATGCTGATCAGACAGATATAATGGGGATGATATTTGTGTCAGTCGGTCGCCTCCGCTCAGTGGGCGTGCCATCAGAATTAAAGGAGAAATGGGAGCCTGCTATTTTAAGGATTAAAATTCTGTCTTTCTACACGGGGCGGCACGGTGGCTTAGTGGTTTAGCATGTTCTCCTCTCAGTGCTGGGGATTCCCGGTTCGAATCCCGATCTGGATTTAGTTTCCATGTTCTCCCCGTGTCCGTGTGGGTTCCTCCGGGTTCTCCAGTTTTCTCCCACAGTCCAACAACATGGATTAAGGTCAATTGAGTTCTCCAAATTGCCCCATATAGAATGTGTTTGTGTGACACACTCTATATGGGGCAATTTGGAGAACTCGGTTGACCTTGATACATGTTTTTGGACTGTGAAAGGAAACCAGAGAACCCGGAGGAAACCCACACCGACACGGGGAGGACATGGAAACACCGATTGGTATCCACCTTGTAAAAAATGCTTGTTTTTAGTCCAAATATGTTTTAGTAACATTATTAAATCAGCCTCACCACACGGGGCAGACATGTTCAGCAATGGCTTGCAGGCCAGTTAAGACCAAAGAGCGCTGACTTCTATGATGTTCTATGCTCCATCATTTAAACCAAACGTCTCTGTGTACTCCACAGGGGTCCTTACATCAGTCAAAGGGTACGCCAAGCAAGAGAAACATCTCCATTGTTTCAGCATCACTTGGAATTTTATAAATTCTGGTTGAATAACATAAGATATCAGAGCCTGCCTTCATCTGCGCAGTTCATGCAGCTCGTGTGCACATAAGCACCCGAGGTCAGACAGTAATATTGGGTATGAAAGCTTATTAAAGGGCTTAGATTATTCCAAAGATTCATCTCAGTGGTGGAGATCGCGGCTCGTCCCTGAACTCGATTCATGCCAAACAAAAGAACTTTGATTCATAAGATGTAGATCTTTTTTTTTATATATATATATATATTTACATGCAATTAAGCGGCTGATGCGTATCTGTAGCATCGACGTACTTACGATACGGGTGATGATCGCAAGACAACGAGAAAAGAGTGTAATTCGTCAAAGACCGGGTCGAGGAGGAAGCAACTACAGCGATTAGTCCAGACAGTTGTTCCCTGGACCCGTCAGAAATGCACTGTTCCGGATCTGTCCGGAGACGGGATGTTCATCTGAGGGCACAACCTCTCGTCTCTGCGAACAGCCGGGATCTGTTGCCTACGCTACCCGACAGCCTGCGGCAAACTTTCCGAGGCCAACCAACCCTTTTTCTCCATAGTCGTCAAGTACAACTCATTTATTTATAGAGCGTTATAAGCCTTTAAATCCCCAACAAGCAAGCCGAAGCGACAGCGGCAAGACAAAACTCCCTGTTATGTTGTTATTTTAAGGAAGAAGCCTTGTGAGGACCGAGGCTCGGTGGGGGACTCGTCCTCCTTGAGTGGCCAGGCAGCATAAACAGTGCAGGACAGCCATGTACATATTGTGTGGTGATCAGGTGACCCATCCATCCATTATCTTCCGCTTTATCCTCTACTAGGGTCTCCGGGGGGTTCCCCATGCCCATCCAGGGGAGAACGTTTCGGGCGCTGGGCAGATACACCCAGGACAGGCCGCCAATCTATCACTAAACGCACTTACTCACACCGACACACTCTATATGGGGCAATTTGGAGAATTCAATTGACCTTGATCCATGTTTTTGTCTGTGGGAGGAAACCGGAGAACCAAGAGGAAACCCATGCGGACACAGGGAGGACATGGAAACTCCACCCAGATTGGATTCTCTAGCGCTGAGAGGAGAACATGCTAACCACTAAGCCACCGTGCCACCCTAATTAACTAATTAGTGGTAATTAATTTTAATAAACTTTGTTTTCTACTAAATTTTATACTTCACAAGCAGAATTAATTTAGGATAAATCAATTTAACATGATATATGGGGTGGTAGGGCGGCACGGTGGCTTAGTGTTTAGCATGTTCTCCTCTCAGCGCTAGGGATACGCGGTTCGAATCCCCATCCTGGTGGAGTTTCCATGTTCTCCCCATGTCCGCGTGGGTTTCCTCCGGGTTCTCCGTTTTCCTCCCACAGTCCAAAAACATGGATCAAGTCAATTGAGTTCTCCAAATTGCCCCATATAGAGTGTGTTTGTGTGAGTGAGTTTGTGTCCAGTGATAGATTGGCGTCCTGTCCTGGTTGTATCTGCCCAGCACCCGAAACGTTCTCCCCTGGATGGGCATGGGGAACCCCCCACCCCCCCGCGACCCTAATAGTGGATAAAGCGGAAGATAATAGATGAATGAATACATATACATATATATTTAAAAAAATATTTTGCTTGTTATACTCGTTAAAAACTCGTTATAACAACCATAAAATGCTTCACGATGCTTTACTACCTCTACGTGGTTCGAGCATTAACACCATGCTGCCTTGCTGTGATTGGTGGAGAGCGTGATTGGCGCAGAAACTTATATTTGTTGGGGTTTTTTTATATTTGTGGGGGTTTATTTTCTTTCTCAGTTAAATGACCAAACTAAAGGAAAACAAGAACTCCGACCAACTAAATATAACCCTCGTCCTGAAACTTCCAGAACGGCGATGTTTCCTTTCTAAAGTACACTTAAAAGTAGACACTTTCGGAGAGCCACGTCGGGCCAATATGCAAGACTAAGTACGGTATGACCTTTGCTTAGTGCTATTATGAAGCTTGGCGTATTGCAACGCTGCGAGCCCGATGGCATTTGATCCCGGCATAAAGGAATATTATTGAGTTCTGGATTTATGCCATTTATGTTTAGAACACGCATCACGCCACAGGCGAGCGAAGACGGAGAGCTGAGAACAGAGGACTATCTGTTTCCATGAACTATGAGGCAGCACTTATTGGTGAGCAGATTGTTGTGTGGGCTGACAGAGTGGAAACAGGCTGGTCTCCTCCAACACGTTTAAAATGACTGTTGTGCACATTAATTAATTAGCCTCATGCTGCAGAATGAAGGTGTGCACTCGAGTAGCATCGTCAACCCTGGGTATACCATTCAAAAAATGAAAGTGCGTTTACAGTCATATCCATCAGTTAAAATCCATGGTATACTTTGTGTTTGGGCGTCATGTGTAATTACATTTACATTTACCTTTGGTCATTTAACAGACGCTTTTATCCGACTTACAAGGTGAGCACAGGGTTCATCACAACATCCCTGGAGCAATGAAGGTTAAGGGTCTTGCTCAAGGACCCACATTGGTAACTTCAGTGGATCTGGGATTTAAACCCACAACCTTCAGATTGATAACCCAATGCCCTAACCACTGAGCTACCACACCCCAGATTGGTAATAAACCAATCATCCGTTTCCTTTAAGAGCCAGGTGGCGCTCTGACTTTGGCGGATTGCTATTTAAGCGGTGCAGCTACCTGGACTCCATGAGGATCTCCATGTGAGTGTGAATGGAGAACCCAGAGTATAGTGTAGACTATGGATCTGCATGGCTGTGTTTTGGGCGTTACGTACAATAAAGTAATCAGCGTCGCACTCCTCGTTTCCTTTAACATCCAGGTGGCGCTCTGACTTCGGCAGGTTGCTATTTGAGCGGTGCAGCTACCTGGAGTCCATGAGGTTCTCAATGTGACTGTGAATGGAGAAACCACAGTATAGTGTAGACTATGGATCTGCATGGGTGTGTTTTGGGCGTAACGTACAATAAAGTAAGCAGCGTGGCACTCCTCGTTTTCTTTAAGATTCAGGTGGCGCTCTGAATTTGGCGGGTTGCTATTTTCACGGTGCAGCTACCTGGACTTAATGAGGTTCTCCATTTGAGTGTGAATGGAGAACCCAGAGTACAGTGTAGACTATAGGTCTGCATAGGTGTGTTTTGGGCATCACATGCAATCAACCAACCAGCGTGTCACTCCCCGTTTCCTTTAAGAGCCAGGTGGCGCTCTGACTTTGGTGGGTTGCTATTTGAGCGGACTCAATGCGCTGCTCCATGAGGTTCTCGATGTTCCTGTGAATGGAGAACCCACAGTATAGTGTAGACTATGGATCTGCATTCTCAGTAGATTTAATAGCGTGCAGTTGGTTTTAACATTCGGTCGTGTCGGACACACGGCGCCGATATCGACCGACGTCTGACTGTCAACATCTCAAGAGGTTGTTTTCAGTCGGCGGTGCACCTGTGTGTTAGCCAAACGCCAGAAATGTACCATAACACCTCATTTTGAGACGGCCACGTCCATCGCGGAGATACATTCACACGCAGCATTGCTATTTAAACCACGCAGAGGAAGGCGTGAGAACAGACCGTTGGCGGGGTTGGGGTGGTAATGAGCATTGCGCCGCTTCCCAAGGGGTGTATGATGGGACCCTTTGTCTTGATGCTGTACCCGTCTGAGGACTTTAAATCGACTGTACAAATGAATTCTCGTATTCATGACCGTGTCTTTTGACATGTTCGGTCTCCTACATTTATTATAATACGTGAATTAATTACCGTAGGAGACCTGCACCCTCACCATTTATCAGACGCTCCAAAAATGGATAACTCCTGATAACTTTAAGGTTATTGGAAAGTGTTTGAGCCGTGAAGGGGGGGGGGGGAATAAATGACTTTGTCTTTACGCCGTGCCTTCGACGGGCGTGCCGTCATTTTTCATTTTCCATTTCCTTTTTATAAAAAACAGCAAGGACACCAAGCAGGTAAGAGAAGTCTATATTACCGCCATCAGTAAATCGAAAATCATGGTAATGGCGTTATTCGTCATTCCAGCAGCATGTCTTCCGTTTTATAAACGAAGATCTTAGCTGGAAGGATAAATAGACCACCGAACTCGCGTCATCATGTTGTCCGCCATGTTGGTACTGCCCATGTTTTCGTGGAGCCTGGTCCTCACAAGGCCGCTTCCTATAAAAACGAACGAGTTGTTCTTTTCCGCTAGCTCAGTAAACTATAAAGCTACTCTGAGACGATGTAGTATTATAAAATATTGCAATATCTGAACTTGCAATAAATCAGAGCTGTATTTTTTTTTTTTTTTTCTATCAAGTTGTTTTGCTTCAGACCCAGATTGTTCTTGCTTCTTGCCTAAGGGAAGCAACTGCACGTTGCCTTGGTGATTCAGAGCCATGGCGTTAGACCTGTGTGGTGGTGTTGAGCTTAAACAAATCCTGATGGAGGCAGATTCATTTCTGCATGCTCTGAATTTCCTCTTAGCCTTTAGTTTGTTCTGAACTTGTTAATTATTTCCACTTTTCTCTCACGCTTGTTCTCCTCCCTGTTTCTTGTTACATCATACGACTCTACGACAGGTCACTATCTACAGTATATCCAAAACCATATAATAATTGTTTCTATCAGGTAGTGGTGGCTTAGTAGTCCACCTCCAGGGTTCGATTCCTGGTTGGGGTGAACAGAAGCCTATTCTGTAGTGTAGTCCACATGTCCTCCCTGTACCTGACTGTTTTTCTGTCCAGGTACTCCGGCTTCCTCCGGACATGCTGATGGGAGATACTAATTGCCCCTCTCATTGGTTTGACTGTCATAATAAAACCAGTGCATTGCATCAGCATCATATGCAGAATAAAGCTTGAAGGGTAAATAAATATCAATAATTAATAAATAATTGAAATTTAGTTTGGCCAAATAATTTGGCCAAATCTGCAGCAAAGTTATCAATGGTGCCCCCCCCCCCCCAACAGAACTGTAATTATTTCAATGCCAGTGTTTGAAGGCTGACGCCCAGGCACCCTGTTAATCAGCCCCTCAGTAGGTACCCATCATTTAACCAAAAGCGTTTAACTCCAGCGTGGTCCACTTAAAACCTTCCCGAGCTAATTAGACACTTTTTTTATGTTCTGTGCAAAGTTCTTTTGTACAGTGAGATTTATTGTAATGTTCTCCAGACTCCAATTAATTCTATATAATAGAATATATATCAGAAATGCTCATTAGCGCAATGGCGGAGCTCTCCGCTTTGTATCCGATCATATTTTAAAAAGCTTTCTTCGTAATGGAAAGAAAACTGAGAAATATTAGTTGTTCGTTATTTGAGCCTTTCATTTAAAACAGAGCTGCAGGGCTGTGTGTGTGTGGTTTATTTATATATATATATATA
>JAFMOD010000666.1:577399-604590 GCA_019802435.1 Corydoras maculifer | reverse complement strand
TTCTCCAGACTCCAATTAATTCTATATAATAGAATATATATCAGAAATGCTCATTAGCGCAATGGCGGAGCTCTCCGCTTTGTATCCGATCATATTTTAAAAAGCTTTCTTCGTAATGGAAAGAAAACTGAGAAATATTAGTTGTTCGTTATTTGAGCCTTTCATTTAAAACAGAGCTGCAGGGCTGTGTGTGTGTGGTTTATTTATATATATATATATATATATATATATATATATATATATATATATACACATTATCTTCCGCTTTATCCTGTACTGGGGTCGTGTGGGGGTGGGGGGGGAAGAGTTCCCCATGCCCACCCAGGGGAGAACGTTTTGTGCGCTGGGCAGATACACCCAGAACTGGGGGGCAATCTATCACTGAACACACACACACTCACTCACACAAACACACTCTATATGGGGCGATTTAGAGAATTCAATTGACCTTGATCCATGTTTTTGGACTTTGGTTTAGAAAACCGGAGAACCCAGAGGAAACCCATGCGGCCATGGGAAGAACATGGAAACACCACCCAGATTGGGATTCGAACCGGGAATCCCAAGTGCTGAGAGGAGAACATGCCAACCACTAGGCCACTGTGCCGCATAAATATATGTGTGGAATTATATGGAATATATGGAATTTAGGGAGAATACAGGGGCAATATTGGGGCAATTTAGAGCAGCTGATTTATACACACATTTCTGTCACTCGTACCTACATCCAAATACTTGCAAGTGGGCGCCAATGCATAACAGATGTCATCCTACCGCCATAATATGAAAAGAGAATGGTAACGGATGGCTCCATGGAGGAGATATTTATAGCACATATTCATGCAGTTTAAATGCCAGGATGAGAATAAATCATGCTGATTAAGGTTGGAGATTGGACATGGCTTGGTGTAATAAAACCGAAACTAAGGATTCGAGCTGTTCGTCTGTATGATCTGTGTGACTGAAGCCTGCTCGCTTCCTCGAGCCGCCAACTTCCAACCAACTCCGAGTTACATTTACTGCTTTGATGAGTACGCACAATCCCAGCACTTTCTAAAGCGGCGAATGGCTTTGGCTCGCCCTTATGTGCTCTTCAGAATGAGGGTTCAGACAGGAGGCACTGGTTTGGAACTGATATGGGCATCATCTGGACGAGCTGGTTAAGGAAGTGTCAGCCAGTTTCACCCGGAGCGCTGCACCAGGACGACACGCTGCCACGCTTTCAGAGGACAGTTCTATTTTCTTCTTGATAAGGAGCTCCGTTTGACAAAATGATTCAGCATGTCCTCATCAATAAATCTGTTTAAAGGAGGTCTGTTTGAAGAGCGCGTTCTCAGTCTGTATATTTCGTCACGCGCTGCGACCATCGTGAACTTTATTATAGTGAAGCTCCTGCGTGATTTCGTTTTTGATACCTGAGCTCTGCTTCAGATTAACCATTAAAATTTAATGGTTTAAATTAAATCCCTGCAGCATGGTGGCTTAGTGATTTGGCACGTTGTCCTCTCAGCTCTAGGGATTCCCGATTCGAATCCCAATCTGGGTGGAGTTTCAACCCATGTTCTCCCTGTGTCTGCGTGGGTTTCCTCCAGGTTCTCCGGTTTCCTCCCACAGTCCAAAAACATGGATCAAATCAATTGAGTTTTCCAAATTGCCCCATATAGAGTGTGTCTGTGTGAGTCAGTGTGTACCCAGCGATAGATTGGCGCCCTCTCCTGGATGTGTCTGCCCGGCGCCCGAGACGTTCTCCCCCAGATGGTCATGGGGAACCCCACCGCGACCCTAATAGAGTATAAAGGGGAAGATAATGAATGAATGAATAAATGAATAAATAAAAATTAAATCCCTGCAGCATGGTGGCTTAGTGATTTGGCACGTTGTCCTCTCAGCACTAGGGATTCCCGATTCGAATCCCAATCTGGGTGGAGTTTCCATGTTCTCCCCGTGTCCACATGGGTTTCCTCCGGGTTCTCCGGTTTCCTCCCACAGTCCAAAAACATGGATCAAGTCAATTGAGTTCTCCAAATTGCCCCATATAGAGTGTGTATGTGTAAGTGAGTGTGTACCCAGCGATAGATTGGCACCCTGTCCTGGGTCTATCTGCCCAGCGCCCAAAACGTTGTCCCCTGGATGGTCATGGGAAACCCCCCCTGCGACCCTAATAGAGGATAAAGCGGAAGACAATGAATGAATGAATGGAAATTAAATCCCTTTTCCGGTTCAAATCCCCATCTGGGTGGAGTTTCCATGTCTTCCCCATGTCCAAATGGGTTTCCTCCGGGTTCTCCGGTTTCCTCCCACAGTCCAAAAACATGGATCAAGTTAATTGAGTTCTCCAAATTGCCCCATATAGAGTGTGTCTGTGTGAGTGAGTGTGAACAGCGATGGATTGGCGCCCTGTCCTGGGTGTATCTGCCCAGCGCCCAAAACGTTCTCCCCTGGATGGGCATGGGGAACCCCCCCCCCCCCCCCACGACCCTAATAGAGGATAAAGCGGAAGATAATGGATGTGTGAATTAAATCCCTCTCTCAATAACACGCCTGCGATGTCTGTAGGTATCTCCATTAAACAGCATCCTGGGTTTCAGTACCGTACCGTCCTACTCCGAGTACTGGAGACATTACGTATGAAATGTCCCCTCCTGGAACTCTCTCCACGCTCTGTGTGTTGCCTCTAAATAAATAACTGATGGATGTTGTAGTTCTACAATTCCATTCTGTAGTCCATCTGTTTGTGTTCTACAGTACATACTGTGTACTCTGTTCTAATGCTCAGAACCCCAATAGTACCACCACAGAGCAGGGGTTATTGGGTGGGTGCATTAGTCCTATCCCAGCAGTGTGACTGAGGTGTTTAAATGAACCTAAAACCCCCCTCACCACATCAGTGTCACTGCAGAACTGACAATAAACAATCCACCACCCAAATGATACCTGTTCTGTGATGCTCCTGACCAACAGAGACCAGAGAACCAACAGAACACAGATGGACTACAGTCTGTAATTGTAGAACTACAAACTCCATCTATATGGTAAGTGGAGGACATGGACGATGGAGCAAAAAGAAGAATGATTTTTTTTTTTTTTTTTATCAGTTGAAAAAAAGTTTTCCAATTTAATCGCGAAGCTGTGTGTTGATTCGCTCCCTACTCTTAAACTTGCGCTGTGAAAGATTTATAGTATGTTTAATAATTAATACCTGTGGGATTTGAAGAACTAGTTTTAACAAGTGTGAGGATTTGTATTTGGTTAGTTGTTTTCTTTTCTAGATTATTCTACCCTTCATACAGTTCTGAGGTTATGACCCTGGAATAGCACTTTGAGGAATGTACTGCCCTCGTTTGTGTCCTTGTCGAAATTATTTATATGCCCCTATACATTAATCTTCGTGTTTTTGCCCCGCTGTCGGTCTTCACGCTTCACCAACTCCTGAAAAAGTTTGCAGATGATGAGCCTGATGCACTTTATTATGGTGGGATTATTGTGATGCAGTTAGTTGCTAGGCAGACTAGATGGACGGCAGATAATCTCGAAGAAATAAGTTTACAGGATGCCATGCCAGGAAAACGAGGCTGCATAGTTCCACTGGTTCGGAAGGTGGAACCTCAGGCTGAGTGACCCTGTTGCAGGTCCTCAGCCTCGAAAACATTACACTCTCTGCTATTTACCTTAAGGACATGTATCATGAATACTGCATCCATAGAGCCTCCAGCACTCTGCATGACCCTTGCACCGATCTCTTTTGTCTCACTGCCTTCTAACCAGAGGTCCAGTCCAGGACTGCCAGTTCCTCACCCCGGGCTATTCAACACTTCCCCCCCCCCCCAACACTTACATCCACTTTCATGGGCGAAAGATCATCATCATCACTTGCACTTTCCCTTAACTTTAATTTTAATCTACCGAACTACGAATGATCAACATCAATCTTCTTGTCCTTTAGTCGGTGTGCAATGCATTTTAACAGATTCATTCCAACTGATGATAAGAGTAAAGCTGCAAACATGGGTTCATTATTCGTGATGGTTGACAATCTGCCAGAGTGAAGGGGGAAGGTGTACAGGACCGCAGGGAGGCCGGTGGTGGTGTACAGCTCAGAACTGAGTGACCAAGAGGTAGCAGAGGAGGCTGGGGGAGATGAAGACACTGTGATTCTCAGCGAGAGTGACGAGGATGGACAAGATTAGAAATGCGGTTTGTCAGAGACAAAGTAGTTTGGACAGCTGTGGAGAAGAGATGGACTCTAGATCAGCAATCAGATGCGAAGGGAGGAGGCACCGAGCAGGGGGAGGGGATGGGTGAAGAAGGTGCGTGCATGGGATGATGGAGGGCATGGGTGTCGTTAGGGTAAGGGAGGAGGACACTCAGAACGGGGTATATAATCTACAATATTATAATAATAATGATCTGCAGTGGCGCCCCCTAATATCTTGTTCATTCATTATCTTTTGTTTATTTCTATATTTGGGTCATTGGCAGGGGGGGGGGGTCGGGGAGTCTATTGCTGGGCACACACTCCCCGGGGCAATTCAGAGCAGGGATAGGAACAATGCACCCACGCAATAATCCCTGCTCTGTGGTGGTACTATTGGGGTTCTGAGCATTAGAGAACATAGTATACAGTACCAGTCAAACCTTTGGCCACGCCCCCTTCTCATTCCATTATCTATGTCCTCCACTTACCATATAGATGGACTTTGTAGTTCTACAATTCCAGACTGTAGTCCATCAGTGTTCTGTTGGTTCTCTGTTCTCTTTTGGTCAGGAGCATCACAGAACAGGTATCATTTGGGTGGTGGATTGTTGATTGTCAGTTCTGCAGTGACACTGATGTGGTGAGGGGGGGTTTTAGTGCAGCAGTGCTGCTGGAGTTTCATTTAAACACCTCAGTCACACTGCTGGGATAGGACTAATGCACCCACCCAATAACCCCTGCTCTGTGGTGGTACGATTGGGGTTCTGAGCATTAGAACAGAGTACACAGTATGTACTGTAGAACACAAACAGATGGACTACAGAGTGGAATTTTAGAACTACAAAGTCCATCTTTACTGTAAGTGGAACTGAGAATGGGGGCGTGTCCGAACTTTTGAATGATACTGAGTTTTATTCATTTGAATTATAATCCATTTCTCTCTCTGTAATGCTTTTTTTTTATTAGGAAATCCTTCATCTTAATTCCCTGTAAATATAATAAACCATCTTCTCTGAAAGCACTTTCTCTCAAATGGACTCAAATCGATTCTTCTATCTTATGACACGATGCGATACACAGACCAACCTGACGACGCCGATGCCGCCGCACCTGGGTTCGAGTCCAATCATAGCTGCCCCATAGGCTTTTGGGTTTAGGGGCAGAGTAAATCTATAATAGAATAATGGAGAAAAGTCCGTCTGAAAGTTCAGAATAAGATTGATTTAGTTTTATTGTAGGGCGACTCTATATGGTATAGATTTTATCTCGCTCGCTCAGAGAACTGCAATATCCTCCGGGGGAGGACGGCACCTCGCGATCGATCAGGTTTGTCTTCTACGATTAAAGGATGCTTTTTATTTATTACGACGGCGCTGCGTTGCGTTTGGGTTCGTTCCGTTGGTTGATTCCGTTTGGCGGGGCAGTAATCAACTCTAAAGCCGAGACGGTGACGAGAGCGGGACGCTGCGGCCGCTCCATCATCATCTCCAACTTTTAAATAATGAAGATGGTTTTAAACAGCCGCCGTTTATTATCGTCATGTTCGGAGGTGACGTGTGCACCACACTGCACCACCGTGCGCCACCCTGTACCACCCTGCGCCACCCTGCACCACCCTGTACCACCCTGCTCCACGATTCCATTATCTCACGTTATCTCATCTTACTGTAGTGTCACATTTCATTTTATATTCCTCTTCATATTTTCATCTCAACTTCATTTTCAGGTTATCTTCGTCTTCCTCCCCATCTTGATCTCTCTATCTTCCTCTCCATCTTCATCTTCCTCCCCATCTTGATCTCTCCATCTTCCTCTCCATCTTCATCTTCCTCTCCATCTTCATCTTCCTCCCCATCTTGATCTCTCCATCTTATCTTTATCTTCCTCTCCATCTTACCTTCCTCTTTATCTTTCTCTCCATCTTCATCTTCCTCTCCATCTTCATCTTCCTCCCCATCTTGATCTCTCCATCTTATCTTCATCTTCCTCCCCATCTTGATCTCTTCATCTTATCTTTATCTTCCTCTCCATCTTACCTTCCTCTTCATCTTTCTCTCCATCTTCCTCTCCATCTTCATCTTCCTCATCCTATCTTCATCTTCCTCTCCATCTTATATTTTCTTCCTCTTTAGCTTATCTTCATCTTTCGCTTCATCTTCCTCTCCATCTTCTCTTCCTCTTTATCCTATCTTCATCTTCCTCTCCATCTTCTCTTCCTCTTTATCCTATCTTCATCTTCCTCTCCATCTTTCTCTTCAAATTCTCTTCATCTTCCTCTCCATCTTATCTTGTTTTCTTCTTCATCATCCTTCTCCTCATCTTCATCTCATCTTCTCTTATGAACCTCTATGATTTCAGTAAAGATTAAAACCTTGTAGCCGGTGAGTTAAATTGTGAGACCATCGCTGTAATTCTTATTAATTTCACTCTTAATTAGATTTTAAATTAGAATTAGTTTCTCTTAATGGACGTCACAGCTTTATAACAGCAGTGTTTTGGAGTATTTATGGTTTCAGTGCTGAAGCACTCTGTAGTTTTGTGGTTTCTCTGTGACATCATCAGTCTGATCTCCTGTTGGATGGTTGATATTCAGATGAACAGGAGAGAGGAGGGCAGTTCAGACACTTCTGATTGATGTGATAACCTCACCTTTTCACCCGCGGCTCATAATTCTGCAGATCAATGGCCATAACTTACTGCAGTAATGGAAGATGTATCTGAGCCAACTTCAATCATTTCGGCTCATTGTTGCACAAAACCGAAGCGTTGCTTCGATGGGGCTGTTTTTCATGACCGTCTTCTTTTTCAGTGATACACACACACACACACACTCATGTGTGGACCATGTGTGTATTACTGGGTGATCACATGATTAGACAAAGATCATGTGGATTCAGTTCTATAATACTATAATTCATTCATCCATTATCTTCCGCTTTATCCTCTATTATTATTCGAATCCCAATCTCGGTGGAGTTTCCATGTTCTCCCCGTGTCTGTGTGGGTTTCCTCCAGGTTCCTCCCACAGTCCAAAACCATGGATCAAGGTCAATTGAGTTCTCCAAATTGCCCCATATAGAGTGTGTCTGTGTGCGTGAGCGTGTGGCCGGCGATAGATCGGTGCCCTGTCCTGGGTCTATCTGCCCAGCGCCCGAGACGTTTTTCACTGGAACCCCAGTAGAGGATAAAGCAGAAGATAATGGATGGATGGATGGATGGATGGATGGAATACGTATATAAATATAATTAAAAAATGTGAACTGTAAGTGCAGAGTTGGTGGTAAAGATGATGTGCAAAACGAAAGATCAGAACCTTCCTTTAAACTGTTCCCACAGTGTTGAGAAGAAGACGAAAAAAAAAAAAGTTACAAGATGCAAATGTTGCCCCGAAATCCAATTAGCACTTCATCAGCTCCCTTATTAAAGTTATGGAGTGTGCAGTTCAGCGATTTGGGTCGACAGGCTCTGAATAGCCAAAAACGAGTGGACAAAGGCAAATCAAGGTCTGCGAAAGAGCCCGAAAAATGCTTATTGATTAAACAGTCCGACGCCCGACATCAAATTTTACCTGTGGACAACATCGAGAGGCCGAGTATTCAGACGGAGGCATCCATCACCCCTGGCAGGTGGTGTTGATGATTGGAGAGAGCATGGCAGTTTTATGGGGGCAATATAACTGCGCTGTCTGGCCCTCTTTAAAGCCACATCACTCAGCGTCTGCCGCAGAATTAAGCCTCATCTGCATTAGTACCTGAAGCATGGAGCTTGGAGTACTGATCCTTGCTGTACCCCGGGGAACGAGGTGTGAAGGGGGAGAGCGGATATTATGGAGCGACAGAAAAGTCGAATAGTCTGTAACATGCGTTTTGCCAATAGAATTTATTAGATCTGATCGCATTACTAAATAAAGGTTGACATGCTGCCAATAGCCCTTAAATTTCTGAGGGATGAATTAACGACTCGATGTTGGGAGTGTCACATACTGTGATTAATGGGAAGGCAGACCTACATTATATCAGGGGTATGGTTTTGCTGGTTTGAATTGGAATTACGATCCATTTGTGGTCACGCCAAGAGGTTTTGGCTAGCACCTGTTCTTCATGTCCAGTCCAAAATGTGAAAACGAGATTTGGGAGGTCGAGCACTACTACTGCGCAAAATTTCAGCTGACGAGGACGGATGGGGTCGAGGGGGGTGCACAAACCATGTCCTAATGGATTAAATTGGGTCATTTATTGGACGCTTTTATCCAAAGCAACTTACAAGGCGAGCACAGGGTCAATCACAACATCCCTGGAGCAATGAGGGTTAAGGGTCTTGCTCAAAGACCCACACTGGTAACTTCAGTGGACCTGGGATTTGAACCCCCAACCTTCAGATTGATAGCCCAACACCCTGAACACTGAGCTAACCCGCCCCTGGATCTGCATTATCTTCCACTTTATCCTCTTCTAGGGTCATAGGGGGTTCCCCATGCCCATCCAGGGGAGAACGTGCCGATCTATCGCTTGACACACAGACCCACTCAATATGGAGCAATTTGGAGAATTCAATTGACTTGTTTCATGTTTTTGGACTGTGGGAGGAAACCCACGCGGACACGGGGAAGACATGGAAATTCCACCCAGATTGGGATTCAAACCGGGAATCCCTAGAGCTGAGAGGAGAACATGCTAAACACTAAGCCACCGTGCCACCCTCCTTTAGTCATTATAATCTTAAATCATTTACACCGTGGTTCTAATCTCATCTAATTAGATGGGGGGGGGGGCATGTCCATGCACTGGAGAACATGGGATTCGAACCGGGCATCCCTAGTGCTAAGAGGAGAACATGCTAACCACAAAGCCACCATGCCGCCCTAATGGATCTTATTATTGTGAAAATAACCTCATCCAAATACTAACACAATACTCACAGCATATAACCTGCAAAAATGTCACAGTCCGCTGAAAATAAAAAGGTCCGACCGCAAACCGTCTACCGTCCATGCGTTCCACAGATTCCTCTCTGCATTCATCCGCGAATGCGTACACACACACACACACACACACACAAGCGCATTTAATTTAATGACAATAGACTCGGACACGGCCTCGATTGTGTTACATTGCTTCTTATCCGTCGGAAAAACGCCCAGTGCTTTAAAAGAACATCGGCCTGAAAGGCTGCTAATGAAAAGTGGGATTTTTCTTTGTACTCTTAATAAGTGGGAAACCTTGGATCCTTGTTCGGCTCGGTGGAATATATTAAGTGGAAGAAAGTAGGTGGTGAAAAATCCATTTGCGATTCATTTTACTTGCCTTTTTTATTTTTCCTCCGAACTTCTGACCACTAATATATTCCACTGAAGAGAATTATAACCTTCGGATGAGGAGCCGACGCTCTTTTGAATGAATACCAATAAAGGCGTCGCGTTTACTCATTTTTACTCAAGTTCGCGTTTAAAATCTCGTTTTGAAAAAAAAAAAAAAAAAAAACGTCCTTGCCGTGACTTTTCCTGCCAATCCCGGTCCTTCCAGCAGAGTCCAGATGGTCTCGATTGACTACATGACACTGCCTGTCCGGCCTGACAGATGTTGACTGAACTGACTGATGAGTTCTAAACAGCCACGGCTATTTTTGGTGTGACCATATACAGTACCAGTCAAAAATTTGAACACGCCCCCTTTCTGCTCTACTAATTGTCCACGTTCTCAGATCCACTTCCTGTAAAGATGGACTTTGTAGTTCTACAATTCCACTCTGTAGTCCATCTGTTTGTGTTCTACAGTACATACTGTGTACTCTGTTCTAATGCTCAGAACCCCAATAGTAACACCACAGAGCAGGGGTTATTGGGTGGGTGCATTAGTCCTATCCTAGTAATGTCACTGAGGTGTTTAAATGAAACTAAACCCCCCCTCACCACATCAGTGTCACTGCACAACCGACTATAAACAATCCACCACCCAAATGATACCTGTTCTGTGATGCTCCTGACCAACAGAGACCAGAGAACCAACTAACAGGGGACTAACAACAAGAAAGAACACAGATGGACTACAGTCTGTAATCGTAAAACTACAAAGTCCATCGGCTGGACGATGGAGCCAGAAGGGGGCGTGTCCAAACGTCTAACCAGTACTGTATATATAACAAAACCAGGTGATTTGCATTAAATACTAAGGAATAATGCTGAAATAATCAGTGTGGTTCAAATACAATAGGATTGACTTGCATACCATCCAAGGTCGCAACATATAGAGTAAGGCATGTGGTTTAGTCCCACATGGGTTTATAAACCAAAAAATAGTTTGTGAAAGACGCAGGGCCACCATATAGATGGAGGATTAATCCTGTGTCTGTTTGCTGGAGGACGTGGTATCATGCTGGAGTCATTTCTGAAGCTCCACGGGAGGCTGAATTGTTATCAAGACACCCCAGGGTGTATAAAAATCCTTTATTACGGTTGGGGTTATAGCTTTCTCCTTCTTCACCGTCTCGTATTTCAATGAACTCCGCCAAACTGGCCGGTCTTATTACATTGATCTGGTCCATACGCCAGAGAACGCTGGTATACAGAGTTTCTGACTTTCCCAGTAAAGCTGAAAAAGGGCCATCGGGCCGACCAAAGTCACCTTGAAACCTTTAATGCGAGTGTCAACCCCCCACCGTGTGTCCATACCACACAAAGTGATGCTCGTTCAACATCGTGTCATCTCAAGACTGAATTACTGCAACTTACTACCGCCAGGTCTTCCCGTGAGTACCACAACTGCTTTAGGAACCCCACAACCACTTTAGAATGCGGCTGCATGCCTGGATTTCAATTTTCTCAAGTACTCGGGTGGCATGCCGTGGCTGCATGCTGGTCCTGCGGCGGCCGGACGCTGCCAGCATCATGTTTAAAACATCGATGGTCCAGCACCTCCATCAACCGCAGGACATTCATTAGACCAGCTGCATCTCATGCTGTATATCTAATGCACATACGGGGAAGACAACCATAATGACTTTTCTTCTGGAAGTTCACTGACTAACCCAGCTGTTAGTTCAAGCCCTCAGCCTATCCCGGCTTGATTATTGTAATGCGTTGCTTGCCGGTCTCCCAGCTTCCACAATCAGACCTCTACAACTGATTCAGAACTCTGCATCCTGACTGGTATTCAACCAGCCCAAGAACTCATGTGACTCCACTACTCATTGCTCTCCATTGGCTCCCTGTAACTGCTGCATTCAGTACAAGTCACTGATTCTGGTCTACAGGACCATGTCTGGATCCGCCCCCTATTCCCTTCACTCTAGATTTTTACAATACCCTCTGACTCCAGTGATGATCATCTCCTGGTGGTTCCACCTCACCGAGGAGCTCATTCTCACTCCGTGGTGTTCGCCACTACAAAATGGGGAAACCATCTTCCCAACCCTGTCCGTAAGGCGTAGTCACTAGGCAGTTTTAACAAACTACTGAAGACACAAGTTTTTAACAAACACCTGATGTAGAAAAAACAAAGGAGGGGGGGGGGTGCAGGATCAGATAACGATCAGGTTTGATAATTCCACAATGTAGCTGGTTTCTTCATAACTATTGACTTGTGATGTTCTCATTTGTAAGTCGCTTTGGATAAAAGCATCTGCTAAATATCTAAATGTGAATGTACATCTTGAATGGCTGTGTCTCTGGGTGGAGACACCAACCTCCAGGAGAACAATGCTCTCCTCAAATGATGTTTACAGGGAACGTAAAAGCAAGTCAATACGTTTCTTCAGCTCTACTGAAGCCCTTCTCCAGAGAGGTTCTTAAAATTCATTCATTCATTCATTCATACAGTCATTATCTTCCGCAGACGGGGATTCGAACCGGGAATCCCTAGTGCTGAGAGGAGAACGTGCTAACCACTAAGCCACAGTGCTGCCAGGTTCTTGAAATATCAAATAAATCATAAGTCATAAGTCCTGTCACTACAGAGCAATGCAGTAAGTCAGACAGTGGTCTAAATGCTAGAACTTTCGTGTAAAACCCACAGGTTCAAGCCTTAAGCATCCGGCTCTCAGTGCTGGGGATCCAGGTTCCAATCCAAATTTGGGTTTCCATGTTTTCTTTGTGTCCATGGGGGTTTCCTCCCACATTTCAAATACATGCTCTAAATCGCCCGTGTTTCTGTGTCCAGCGATGGACTGGCGCCCTGTGATGGGTGTATCTTTTTTTTTCTTGCCACTGTCTCTTGAGCTTGCTCTTTGGGGGTTTAAAGGCTTATAAAACTGTAAAGCTGCTTTGTAACGATGCACTATTGTAAAAAGCACTCTATAACTACTTGAACTATCTTGCCCATGGGGAATCGAACTGGGGACCTTCAGGTCATGAGGCGGGTTCCTTACCCACAAGCCTACAACTGCCACCATTTTAATTAAACCCATCAGACTCCCATTCCAGGTTTCCCTGTCAAACTCACCACGACGGGAACCCGGCTCTTTAGTGCGAATCCGTCAGCGTCTTTTTTTCAAACATACGTCGATTTAATGAATAAATGAAGCACATTACAACCCACACCTGCTTTTTTGGATACACAGAAATGAACATATTTTTTACACTAATGTCCGTAGCCCCCTCACTTAGCTGTAAAAAGGGGCCATGCAGGGCATGCTGTATTCAACAAAATGTGAGGAGGTGCAGACCAGCGGCGGCAGGGATTAATTTATCATGACCCGGATCTGTCACCATGGAAAAAGTTCACCTGTGCAGCTTCTCTGCAGATATCCACTGAAGTTCCTCTTTGGAAGGTTGGTCATAAATATATACACTGCCCCCGTCTCCGTCCTGCAAATTGTGTTGACTGAACTGACTGATGAGTTCTAAATAGTGATGGCTATTTTCGGTGGGAACGTATACAGAATAAGGCAAAAGTTTGGACACCCCCCCCCTTCTGCTCCACTTATCGTCCATGTTCTCAGTTTGTAGTTGTAGTTATACAATTCCAGACTGTAATCTATCTGTTTGTGGACTACAGTACATACTGAGTATTCTGGTATTATTTGGTGGGTGCATTATTCCTATCCCAGCAGTGTCACTGAGGTGGAGGAATGAAACTACAGCAGCACTGCAATGCTCTAAAACCTGAGGGGTTACCACTATATGGCAAGTGAAGAACATGGATGATGGAGCAAGAAGAGAGGCATGTTCGAACATCTGACTGGTCCTGTATATATAACAAAACCATGTGGTTTCCATTAAATACAAGGATTGTCTTGCATACCAACAAGGTAGCAACATATAGACAGGCTTGTGGTTTAGTCCCGTGTCAGGTGTAAACGTTAATTTAACATCTAATTTGGTCACATCTTGGTGATTTTTTTTTTTGTTTTGTAACAAAAAGAAACTATTCGGGCATCACGATGGTGAAGTGGTCAGCACGTCCACCTCTTAGCGCTGGGGATCCAGGTTCGAATTGCGATCCAGGTGGTTTTCATGTTCTCCACATATCCGGGTGGGTATCCTCCAGATGTGTGTGAGTGAGGGTGTGCCCAATGATAGATTGGCATACTTTCTTGGATGTATCTGCCCAACGCATAAAATGTTCTCCCCCCTTGGATAAGCATGGGGTTCCCCCGCGACCCTAATAGAGGATTAGGCAAAAGAGAATGGATGGAAACTTTATTTAACTAACTGGGGAAAAAAAAATAAAATAAAATACAACTTTCGCTCTTATTTATATTATATATTTGTGTATGTGTGTGTGTGCGTGTATGTGTGTGTGTATATATATATATATATATATATATATATATATATATATATATATATATATATATATATATATATATATATATATATATTTCATTCATTATCTTGCGATTTTTCCTATATTAGGGACGCGGTGGTGTTCCCCATGTCCATCCAGGGGAGAAGGTTTCGGGCGCTGGGCAGATACACCCAGGACAGGGCGCCAACCTATCGCTGGGCACACACTCACTCACACAGACACGCACGCATACACACTCTATATGGGGCAATTTGGAGAACTCAATTGACTTGATCCATGTTTTTGGACTGTGGGAGGAAACCGGAGAACCTGGAGGAAACCCACGCCAACACAGGGAGAACATGGAAACCCCACCCAGATGGGGATTCGAACCGGGAACCCCTAGTGCCGAGAGGAGAACGTGCCGACCACTAAGCCACCGTGCCGCCCTATATATATATATATATATATATATATATATATATATATATATATATATATATATATATATAACTGATAGAGGCAGTGCTTCGTTATCAGTGGTACGGGTTCTAAAGCAGTAGTCCAGCATAACAGCAGAATCTGTCTGCCGCTGAGAGGAACCGGATAAAAAATGGCCAGCGCGTTCATGCATAGTAGACGATGACCACAGATCTATCTGGTGCGCAAAGCTGGATCAGAACAATTCGGAAATCTACAAGGGCTGTGAAAGCGGCGGCGTAGAACAGAGGACGACCCGCGGCTCGGGTCTATAGATTAACTGGGAGTTTATGGATGAGTGCTGCAAAAGATTACATATTACATATGAAATGTACTGGACCTTCACAGAGTAACGTATTCACAGCTGCTGAATGCATCACCATCAGGGTGGAACATGGGTTCAGCAGATAACCACAGCCTGAATGAGTGGGCTCCACACTGAACAAATTCACCATGCAGGAGAGAGAACGCTGTATTTAAAACTGAACCTGCCCAAGTTTACACGATCTACAGTACCGGCCAAACGTTTGGACACGCCCCCTTCTTGCTACATTATCCCTAATATAAGATAAAGCTGAAGATAATGAATGAATGAATAACCAAGTAAATGGACTACAAACTGTATAGGAACAAATTGAGCGTACAACAAATAGTACAATACCGGTCAAAATTGGGCCACGCCCCCTTCTTGCTTCATTATCTTGGTCCTCCACTTACCATATAGATGGAGTTTGTAGTTCTACAATTCCAGACTGTAGTTCATCTGTGTTCTGTTGGTTCTCTGTTCTCTGTTGGTCAGGAGCATCACAGAACAGGTATCATTTGGGTGGTGGATTGTTGATTGTCAGTTGTGCAGTGACACTGCTGGGATAGGAATGATGCGCCGACCAAGTAATCTCTGCTCGACAGTACAGTATGTTCTGTAGAACACAAACAGATGGACTACAGTCTGCGAACTGCGAACATGGACGATAATTGGAGCGAAAAAGGGGCGTGTCCACATTTTTGACTGGCACTTTATGTTTTAAGGAAATGGCAAATATTTAAGCAAATAATCATTCATTCATTATCTTCTGCTTTATCCTCTATTAGGGTCGCGGGGGGGTTCCCCATGCCTATCCAGAACGTTTCGGGCGCTGGGCAGATACACCCAGGACAGGGCGCCAATCTATCGCACACACTCACTCACACAGACACACTCTATATGGGGCAATTTGGAAAACTCAATTGACTTGGTCCATGTTTTTGGACTGTGTGTGGAAAGCGGAGAACCCGGAGGAACCCCACACGGACATGGGGAGAACATGGAAACTCCACCCAGATGGGGATTCGAACTGGAAATCCCTAGTGCTGAGAGGAGAACGTGCTAAACCACTAAGCCACTGTGCATTTAATGTAAATTAAATTAAATTGTTGTATTTGGTCGTCAAAGCAACTTGTCAGATGGGTTGAGAGCACGGGGGTCAGTGAGGCCGCAGCATCCCCGGATCAATGAGCGTCGGGGCTTCAGATCACCTGACACCATGGTTTTAGTTCGGTTTAGTAAAAAGCTGCAGCCTCAGTGATTTTGCGTGAACGGTGACACCAGACGCTGATATAAAAAACACATTGTTTACATTCAGGTTACGTGGAGTTTCTGTTGGGAGTTTGGTTGTTGATGCAGTTCGAGGAAGACCTTGTGATGTCCACAGCCTGCATGTGCAGTTTGGCCTTGTTATGTTTGAGAAATGGCAGCACAACGCTCGGTGAACGACTCGGGTCTCAGAGGAGTGATTCGGGGGACGAGCCGCAGCCAGCTGTGTTTTCTTAAATGAGCAACATCGATCTGAACTACATTCCTGATCTCATTTAAACAGCAGTGGATTACAGCTGAACACGCTGGAGAGAGAGCTCCTCACTGTGGTGGAGACGAACACACACACACACACACACACACACACACACACACACACACACACACACACGTGTTTGATTTAATGCATTGTGAGGACTTTACCTATTAATATTACTAAGCTGACATTAACCCCAAACATAACCATAGAGCATCATCTCACCATAAGTCTGAATGATTTGCATTGCGATCCTCAAAGTTATACACATGGTACCATTCAAACGTTTGGACACGCCCCCTTCTTGCTCCACTTATTGTCCATCTGTTTGTGTTCTACAGTACATACTGTGTACTCTGTTCTAATGCTCAGAACCCCAATAGTACCACCACAAAGCAGGGGTTATTGGGTGGGTGCATTAGTCCTATCCCAGCAGTGTGACTGAGGTGTTTAAATGAAACTCCAGCAGCACTGCTGCACTAAACCCCCCCTCACCACATCAGTGTCACTGCAGAACTGACAATCAACAATCCACCACCCAAATGATACCTGTTCTGTGATGCTCCTGACCAACAGAGAACCAACAGAACACAGATGAACTACAGTCTGTAATTGTAGAACTACAAAGTCCATCTGTATGGTAAGTGGAGGTAATGTAGCAAGAAGGGGGTGTGGCCCAACTTTTGACTTGTCCTGTACTATTTGTTGTACACTCAATTTGTTACCATACAGTTTGTAGTCCATTTACTTGGTCATTCATTCATTCATTCATTCATTCATTATCCTTTGCTTTATCCTCTGTTAGAGTCGGGGTGGGGGGGGGTTCCCCATGCCCATCCAGGGGAGCACGTTTCGGGCACTGGGCAGATACACCAAGGACAGGACACCAATCTATCACTGGACACACACTCACTCACACAGACACACTCTATATGGGGCAAGTTAAGAATTCAATTGACCTTGATCCATGTTTTTGGACTGTGGGAGTAAACCGGAGAACCTGGAGGAAACCCACGCGGACACGGGGAGAACATGGAAACTCCACCCAGATGGGAATTCGAACCGGGAATCCCTAGTGCTGAGAGGAGAACATGCCAACCACTAAGCCACCGTGCCGCCCGTCATGTAATTTCTGATGTCTATTCATTGTTTAATATTTTAAGGAGCCGCAACAAATGAGTCGAGCAGAAAGGTTGATGAACATGAAAATACATTAAGACACCACCACCATGCCAGCATCACTTATAATGATCTACCACCTGAATAACCAATACATAACCAAGTAAATGGCGGCACAGTGGTTAAGTGGTTTAGCACGTTCTCCTTTCAGCACTAGAGATTCCCGGTTCGAATCCCAATCTGGGTGGAGTTTCCATGTTCTCCCCGTGTCCGCGTGGGTTTCCTCCGGGTTCTCCGGTTTCCTCCCACAGTCCAAAAACATGGATCAAGTCAATTGAGTTCTCCAAATTGCCCCATATAGAGTGTGTGTGAGTGAGTGAGTGTGTGCCCAGCGATAGATTGGCGCCGTGTCCTGGGTGTATCTGCCCAGCGCCCGAGACGTTCTCCCCTGGATGGGCATGGGGACCCCCCCCCCCCCGCGACCCTAATAGAGGATAAAGCGGAAGATAATGAATGAATGAATTACCATGACCAGAATTACCCAGCATCCTCAAAAAAAGAAGGCTGCACCATCACTGATGGATTTTTATGAGCGCACATAAAAAAATAAATAAAAAAAAACATTAAGCCATTATCTGTCCGTCTAACTTTGCACATCATGGAGACGAAATGTTCCTCCTATAAATGACACCAGATTCGGTTCAGGAACTTAATTGCGGTTTTCTGGCCCGGCGTCACCCACACTCTAATTGCAGAGCTTCGAGGAGACCGCACTTTGGAAACCCACCAAGATTAATAAACCAGGTTTGGTTCGAGAAACAAAAGGAGGGCACATGTGCCAGCGCTCTCCCCGCACCTCGGTGCTCGGCGGACCCGCGATCCATCAGTTCAGGAATCGAGTCCCCGGCTTAGTGTTTGATTTCGCATTCAAATCCCCGGCTCATCGGTTCAGCTCCACACCTGTTGGTTCTCCGCACGCCTGCCAGGTGGCGCCGGCAATCAGGCTGAACGTGGAGGAGAGGTGGACGGGTCGGCCCGGCGCTGCCACTCGTCTCTGACATGCCGGCGCCGTTCATTTAACAATTAGTCATTCTCTGAGTGCAGGCCTGTCGTCTATCAGAAACGCACGGGCGGCTTTTGATTGGAAATTGGTTTAGATAGTCACCAAGTGGTTTAGTGGTTTAGCATGTTCTCCTCTCAGCACTAGGGATTCCCTAGTTCGAATCCCCATCTGGGTGGAGTTTCCATGTCCTCCCCGTGTCCACGTGGGTTTTCGCCGGGTTCTCCGGTTTCCTCCCACAGTCCAAAAACATGGATCAAGTCAATTAAATTCTCCAAATTGCCCCATATAGAGTGTGTTTGTGTGTGTGAGTGTGTGCCCAGTGATGGATTGGCATCCTGTCCTGGGTGTATCTGCCCAGCGCCCGAAACGTTCTCCCCTGGATGGGCATGGGGAACCCCACCGCGACCCTAATAGAGGATAAAGCGGAAGATAATGGATGGATGGATGGATGAATATTAAAAGGTGCTGGTTCCAGGGTGCTGTTTTAAAACAGGAGACCCGAGACGAACACATCGTGGTTCCCTGTGATGTTTTTAAAGAACATGGTGGATGCATTGCAGTCTTCGTAATGAACCGACTTAATGCTGTGTACACCGGCGCCGCCGTTTGTTGTGCCCGGCCGCTAATGTGAGGTCAGATCCTCGTATTGATGTAATACTCCGGTACGAGCAAACATCATTTTTTATAATGTGTTTCTGCCCACTTCTGCCATATGCTAATGATACCCCTGTACCACCGTAATGACTATAAAGCACAATGAGCTGTGATGATAATCAGAACTCCCACTCGGGCTCCGCCGGAACAACTTCCCTGCCAGCCATTCCGCCGCTTTAAATCCACACGAGGACGGAGCGCGTTGCTTTGCTAGATGAGCTGCGCGTGACCTTCGACTTATTTCCAATTCGGTAACGTCTGCAATCATTTTCAGCGCGGATCCTCAAAATAATTACTGTTTTTTTTTTTCCCGCATCGCTGTCCTGATTGGATAAATGACTCGCACTGTTCTGAATGTTTGCATGGTGGCTTAGTGTTTAGCATGTTCTCCTCTCAGCTCCAGGGATTCCAGGTTCGAATCCCAATCTGGGTGGAGTTTCCATGTCCTCCCCGTGTCCACGTGGGTTTCCTCCAGGTTCTCCAGTTTCCTCCCACAGTCCAAAAACATAGATCAAGTCAATTGAGGTTTCCAAGTTGCCCCATATAGAGTGTGTCTGTGTGAGTGAGTGTGTGTGTGCCCAGTGATAGATTGGCGTCGTGTCCTGGGTGTATCTGCCCAGCGCCCGAAACGTTCTCCCCTTGATGGGCATGGGGAACCCCCCCCCCCCCGACCCTAATATAGGATGAAGCGGAAGATGATGGATGTTCTGAATGTTTGTGTAGAACCATTTGCGCAGGACTGTGTGTTGTATATTTATAGTCTGTTGTCTGGGTTACTAATTCTACTAATAAATAGTACTAATTAAAATTTGGACACGCCCCTTTATGCTCCACATTCTTTATGTTTTCAGTTCCACGTTCTGTATAGATGGACTTTGTAGTTCTACGGTTCCAGTCTATAGTCCATCTGTTTGTGTTCGTCCCCTTTACTCTGTTCTCTAGCGGTCAGGACCCCAATAAAGTTCTCAATAGCGACGGCTATTTTTGGTGTGACCATATACAGTACCAGTCAAAAGTTTGGACACGCCCCCTTTCAGTTCCACTTTCTGTAAAGATGGACTTTGTAGTTCTACAATTCCACTCTGTAGTCCATCTGTTCTACAGTACATACTGTGTACTCTGTTCTAATGCTCAGAACCCCAATAGTACCACCACAGAACAGGGGTTATTGGGTGGGTGCATTAGTCCTATCCCAGCAGTGAGAACAGAGAACCAACAACTACTGTAGAACTACAAACTCCATCTATATGATAAGTGGAGGACATAGATGATGAAGTGAGAAGGGGGCGTGGCCAAACTTTACTCAGTTACTGTATACTGTGGTCTCTAATGGTCAGAAGCCCAATAGTACCACCACAGATCAGGGGTTATTGGGTGGGTGCATTATTCCTATCCCAGCAGTGTGACTGAGGTGGAGAAATAAAAACTACAAAGTCCATCTATATGGTAAGTGGAGGACATGGATGATGGAACAAGAAGGGGGCGTGTCCAAACTTTTGACGGATCCTGTATACACGTTTTCAGGAAAAATTCAATGAACTCAATCAGAAGTAAATAGTTTATAGTTTCTTATTGCAGGTTATTAAATGTAAATAATCCGTGACTGAGGTAGACGTTCATTAAATTCAATATTGACAGACGGCAATCAGCGTCTGAGCGGCGGGTTCGGGATGGAGCTCGCTTTCCTCCAGACTGTTCCTCCACCAAACATTCATAAGCTTGACGGCTCAGAAGACAAACACTCTCTCAACTGCTCGTATTTGAGGAAGACTTCGGAGACCCGTGTGCAAATTTCAGTCGGCTCTGTATTTTTGATTTATAACTTCGTAGCACATAAAAATAAACAGTAATGAAACCTTTAGAATCCCGACGCTTACGTGCACACCCGGGCAAACAGGAACAGCGGCTCGTACGGGAATATAAATAACGAAATTTTCAGCTCATCAAACTTTATTAGTTACACCTTCTGCTTCTCCTTCTGCATTGTTTAAATAGCAATGCTGTTTGTGAATATCGCTTCACCATTGAGGGCGTGGCCGTCTCGAAATGAGGTGTGTTCACATATATTTTTAGTGTATTATTATCTAAGCCCGGACTCTGTAAGCATTTTGTGCTGTTTCCATGGGTTTAATGTTCTCCCCGTGTCTCTGTGGGCTTTCCAGATTCTCCTGTTTCCTCTTACAGTCTAAAAAACATGGATTCAAGGTGAATTGGCTGCTCTACATTAACACTTCATATAGTGTATGTCGGTCCCGGGTGTGTCTGCCCAGCATCTGAAACGTTCTCCCCTGGATGGGCATGGGTAATCCCCCCTGCGACCCTAATAGAAGTGGAAGATAATGAGTTAACTTTGATTAGAAATAAGACCTTTGAATAATTGAGTTCAACTGTGAAGGTTCACGGTGGCTTAGTGGTTAGCACATTCGCCTCTCAGCACTAGGGATTCCCGGTTGGAATCCCCATCTGGGTGGAGTTTCCATGTTCTCCCCGTGTCTGCGTGGGTTTCCTCCGGGTTCTCCGGTTTCCTCCCACAGTCCAAAAACATGGATCAAGTTAATTGAATTCTCCAAATTGCCCCATATAGAGTGTGTCTGTGTGAGTGAGTGTGTGCCCAGCGATGGATTGGCACCCTGTCCTGGGTCTATCTGCCCAGTGCCCGAGATGTTCTCCTCTGGATGGGCATGGGGAACCCCACCGCGACCCTAATAGAGGATAAGCGGGAGATAATGAATGAATGAATTATTTATTCATTCGCCGGTCGCTGAACCATCAACTCAGACGCCGCGTGTCCAACGCCAATGAACGCTGAGACCAACTGAACGCTATTAAATCTGACTGCATTTGTACAGAGAACGCAGATCCATAGAACACACTATACTGTAGGTTCTCCATTCACACTCACATGGAGAACCTCATAGAGCACTGCATTGAGTCCAGGTAGCTGCACCGTGAAAATAGCAACCTGCCAAAGTCAGAGAACACCCATCCATCCATCCATTATCTTCCACTTTATACTATATGAGGGTCGCAGGGGGGGGTTCCCCATACCCATCCAGAGGAGAACACCTCGGGCGCCGAGCAGCTACACCAAGGACAGGGAGCCAATCTATCACTGGGCACACACTCACTTACACACACACTCTATATGGGGCAATTTGGAGAACTCAATTGACTTGATCCATGGTTTTGGACTGTGGTAGGAAACCAGAGAACCTGAAGGGAACCTACACAGACATGAGGAGAACATGGAAACTCAGATTGTGATTCGAACCGGGATTCCCTAGCGCTGAGAGGCTTCATATAGTGTGTGTGTGAGTGAGTGAGTGCCCAGTGATAGATTGGTGTCCTGTCCTGGGTGTATCTGCCCAGCGGCCCAAACGTTCTCCCCTGGATGGGCATGGGGAACCCCCCCCCCCACGACCCTAGTAGAGGATAAAGCGGAAGATAATGGATGGATGGATGGATGGATGGGTGGGTGAAATTTCCATGGTCTCCCCTTGTCCGCGTGGGTTTCCTCCGGGTTCTACGGTTTCCTCCCACAGGGAATCCCTAGCGCTGAGAGGCGAACATGCTAAACCACAAAGCCACCATGCCGCCCAACTTAATGAAACCAAGTGACACGCCGATTGGTTTATTGTATTGTATTGTATTGTAAAGCATACCGATGAGGAGTTAAGAGAATGAGTGCGTAACTTTGTCGCTTTTAAAGCCTCCCGAGGCGTAACTTTTCCCGCCACATTTACACGTTCCGTCATTAAGCTGAACTTTGCGTGTTTGGAATGCAGGCTTTCTCATCGCGCAGAGTTGAAGCTGACTTAGCGTTCGGATGTTTGCTTCTCCTGGAAATGTGTGGTGGCGCGGTTTTCGTCGCACTGTTGTGCATCACTCCCAGCATGAGCGCGTGGCCAGACACAAATCACAACATGAAGGCGTGCGGTGCACTGTGGGAAACTTTCACCAGGTTCTCCTGACAAGACAAGACACAACTGTATTATACAACCACACAACCTCACATCTTTAATAAAGAGATTATTTTAAAAAATCATGGCACGTAGGACGGGGGGGGGGGTGCATCGGTGGTACAGCGCCTCTCAGCTATGGGATCTGTGTGGAGTTTCCATCTTCTCTCCGTGTCTGTGTGGGTTTTCTGAGTGTTCTCTGGTTTCCTCCAACAGTCCAAAAACGTGGATTCAAGGTGTATTGGCTGCTCTAAATTGCTCCTATTGAAACTTCACCTATATAGTGTATGTGAGTGTGTGCCCAGCCATGGATTGGCCCCCTGTCCTGGGTGTATCTCCCCCTGGCCAAAGCTTTCTTCCATTGATGGGCATGGGGACCACCCCCCACGACCCTAGTATAGTATGAAGCAAAGAAACAGATTTATATATATATTTATATATATATATACGTTCGCCTCTCAGCGCTAGAGATGTTCGAATCCCCCCGGTTCGAATCCCCATCTGGGTGGAGTTTCCATGTTCTCCCCGTGTCTGCGTGGGTTTCCTCTGGGTTCTCCGGTTTCCTCCCACAGTCCAAAAACATGGATCAAGTTAATTGAGTTCTCCAAATTGCCCCATATAGAGTGTGTCTGTGTGAGTGAGTGTGTGCCCAGCGATGGATTGGCGCCCTGTCCTGGGTCTATCTGCCCAGCGCCCGAGATGTTCTCCCCTGGATGGGCATGGGGAACCCCACCGCGACCCTAATAGAGGATAAGCGGGAGACAATGAATGAATGAATATATATATATTATATATATATATATATATATATATATATATATGAATATGTATAATTTTATTATTTTTTTTTTTTAATATATATATTTAAAATGGTTTTCACATTCCGCATGTCTTGTTTTGTCTCGCGGAAGTTTACCCCGGCACGAACACTTAGAGTGGACTTCCTGCTTTTTCAAGAGTCAATAATGATCAAAGTTAAACCCTCAGATCTGGTTTTCGAGCGGCGTGTCCGTGTACACACTATCATCCTCTTCCATCGTTTCAGCAGCTTTTTATTTTGGTTTCAAGCTAAAAGCATCTCGCCAAAGTGAATGATGAGCAATTTTGGAATGAGTCAAAGCCAATGGCCCGATTGAACAGAGTTCTGGACCTGCGTAATGTTCACTGGACCTGGCGATGCTCCACTGTTTTATGAGCTGGCACTGAGAACACAAAACTCTTTTTGCCCAATAAACACTTTAGATCTGCACTTTTCACTTTGCTGTTTTGACACTGTTCACACAATAATCTTTTTTTTTTTCTTATTTCATTATTTTTTTACTACTGTGCTTATTATTTATTATAATTTATGTACCTTTCCATATACATCCATCCATCCATTATCTTCCGCTTTATGCTGTACTATGGTTGCACCCAGGGCAGGGCGCCAATCTATAACCAGGTACACACTCACTCACACAAACACACTCTATATGGGGCAATTTGGAGAATTCAATTAACCTTTATGTTTTTGGACTGTGGGAGGAAACCGGAGAACCCTAAGGAAACCCACGCGGACATGGGGAGGACATGGAAACTCCACCCAGATTGGGATTCGAACCGGGAATCCCTAGTGCTGAGAGGAGAACATTGCCAACCACTAAGCCACCATGCCGTCCCCTTTTCCCATATCTATCAATCTATATAATATTGATTAATAAGCTTCTAAAAACATTTGGATCACATACAAATCATAACAGGTTATAAACTAAAGACAGAACAAAGATCAGAACGAGTGGACTTATTAAGATGACATTCAGTGATAAGAATAGTGAGCTGTACATATTATAAGCTGATCTTAGGTTCAGTGGCTGTTTTTTGCCGCCCTCTTGTGGCGTAAATGTGAAATTGTATTGTTTTCACCACAATCTGAGTTTGTCCACAAGATTATAAAAATATTATGGCGAGGCCTTACACATTTTCTCACAGTTAAATTTACTGAAATGAATAGATTTTTGAATCTGAGCTTAATCCTAATCTTTAAAGTTTGTTTTAAAAGAATTCGTATTAGGTGGCTTAGTGGTTTAGCACGTTCGCCTCTCAGCGCTAGGGATTCCCGGTTCGAATCCCCATCTGGGTGAAGTTTCCATGTTCTCCCCGTGTCTGCGTGGGTTTCCTCCGGGTTCTCCGGTTTCCTCCCACAGTCTAAAAACATGGAACAAGTTAATTGAATTCTCCAAATTGCCCCCTATAGAGTGTGTCTGTGTGAGTGAGTGTGTGCCCAGCGATGGATTGGCGCCCTGTCCTGGGTCTACCTGCCCAGCGCCTGAGACGTTCTCCCCTGGATGGGCATGGGGAACCCCACCGCGACCCTAATAGAGGATAAGCGGGAGTTAATAAATGAATGAATGAATGAATGAATTCGTATTATTTGCTTGTCCAGCATCTGGAGTGAATGTAAAAAAAACAGGTTGTAAAAATAAATACAAAGAACTCTTTGTTCTGATGCTTTTATAAAGCCTTTTGGAGCTTGCTAATGAGCACCGAGCCTAATGAGAAACACATTTCACTGCGAGACCTGGCTGGAAAAAGCGTCGTTTTAATCCCAGATCCCACTCTGGTATGTGCTTATTAAAGTACACAGCTATTATCTATTATTTAAATACTTAACTACGGCTTAAGAGATAAACTCGTTTCAGTAGCCTATAGAGCAACACAACGCTGGTTCTGTACACAGTGACAGTATCAGTTAGAATAAAGAGGTTTAATTAAGAGCCCACGCTTCAGTAAACCCCAAAACCAGGCAGTTTCCAGCTCATTAGAATGGTTCACATCTCACATAACGACCTTGATTTCTTTACAAATTCTAAAGTATTGTATGTTTGTTTCATTACAGTCTTCGAATTCTTTGTGGATAGAAAATCTTGATGTAACTTCATGTTGTGATTATCATGATTATCATTTTAACTGTGAGAAAATATTGTATGGTTTCACTTTTTATCTTGCACATTGTAAATAAATATATTTTTTGCGTAAGTATTTGTAATTCCAATTTTTTTTAACTTACTGTGATGATGTCAAAAAAGAATTTCACTGCTGGCTGTACCGTGTACAACGATGCATGTGACAAATAAACTTGATTTGATTTGATTTAGGGCGGCGGCTTAATGGTTAGCACGTTCGCCTCTCAGGGATTAGGGATTCCCGGTTCGAATCCCCATCTGGGTGGAGTTTCCATGTTCTCCCCGTGTCTGCGTAGGTTTCCTCCAGGTTCTCCGGTTTCCTCCCACAGTCCAAAAACATGGATCAAGTTAATTGAGTTCTCCAAATTGCCCCCTATAGAGTGTGTCTGTGTGAGTGAGTATGTGCCCAGCGATGGATTGGCGCCCTGTCCTGGGTCTATCTGCCCAGCGCCCGATACGTTCTCCCCTGGATGGGCATGGGGAACCCCCCCACGACCCTAATAGAGGATAAAGCGGGAGATAATAAATGAATGAATGATTTGATCTACTAATTAGCATTCTTCCACTTCCATCTTCTTCCAGTTGATCTCCATTAGGGGGCGCCACAGAGTGAGGAGCTCGTTCAGGTATGTTTTTGGCGTATTGCCATAAACCCAGCTGCACCGCTGATTCTCCAGACGTCGACATTCAGACATCGGTCGCTATCTCGGTGCTGAACGTGTCCAACACCACGGTACGATCAGCTACACTGAAGGTTTATACAATGTTTATATCTTTATAAACATAAAATCCAAATACATGAAACTTTAAACAGTTTATTTCATAGATTTAATCATCGTTTTCTTTATGGCGGCACGGTGGCTTAGTGGTCAGCACGTTCGCCTCTCAGCACTAGGGGTTCCCGGTTCAAATCCCCATCTGGGTGGAGTTTCCATGTTCTCCCTGTGTTCACGTGGGTTTCCTCTGGGTTCTCCGGTTTCCTCCCACAGTCCAAAAACATGGATCAAGTTAATTATTCATTCATTCATTATCTTCCGCTTATCCTCTATTAGGGTCGCGGTGGGGTTCCCCATGCCCATCCAGGGGAGAACGTCTCGGGCGCTGGGCAGATAGACCCAGGACAGGGCGCCAATCCATCGCTGGGCACACACTCACTCACACATACACACTCTAAATTGGGCAATTTTGAGAATTCAATTAACTTGATCCATGTTTTTGGACTGTGGGA
>JAFMOD010000666.1:544370-576285 GCA_019802435.1 Corydoras maculifer | reverse complement strand
CGCCAATCCATCGCTGGGCACACACTCACTCACACATACACACTCTAAATTGGGCAATTTTGAGAATTCAATTAACTTGATCCATGTTTTTGGACTGTGGGAGGAAACCGGAGAACCCGGAGGAAACCCACGCAGACACGGGGAGAACATGGAAACTCCACCCAGATGGGGATTCGAACCGGGAATCCCTAGCGCTGAGAGGCGAATGTGCTAACCACTAAGCCACCGTGCCGCCTCAAGTTAATTAAATTCTCAAAATTGCCCCATATAGAGTGTGTCTGTGAGTGAGTGTGTGTCCAGTGATGGATTGGCCCCCTGTCCTGGGTGTATCTGCCCAGCGCCCGAAACGTTCTCCCCTGGATGGGCATGGGGGACCCCCCACGACCCTAATAGAGGATAAAGCGAAAGATAGTGAACGAATGAATGAATGAATGAATTTATCTACGGTAAATCACTTGTAATCCTTTTTTAAATGGAAATAGAAGAAATTTAAAGCTTTAATCACAATATTATATTCATAATATACATTTTTCCAAAGGAGATCTATTTTTTGTCACACTGCAGCTTAAATCTCTTTACTCTCACTTATTTAGCGCAACACCAATACTTTTTACCTTAAGTAGGACATATTCACTTTAGGTTTCTTGTAAATTGTGCGTAAAGACATCAATGACAGACGTATTATCTTTAAACTTTTGTCTTATTAAAACATCATAGGATTATTTTTAAGTTCCTTTTTTTTATTATTAAAACAAGTTTTCTTAATATTTTCAGATTCTTAGATCATACTCTACTGTATTAGAGCAAAAATGTCAGCACAATTGGAGCACAATTCATTCTGTTCTTATGAATTATAGTGAAATTAAAAAGCCTCAATCCATTACGACCTTCTCTACTTTTTTTTTTTTTTTTTTTTTTTTTTTTTTCTTACATAGTGTCTGTGAACGCACAAAGCTTCATGAAGAGTCGCTGTAATGAATGATAATGAGGCAACGTGTGACCACCAGCTGGAGAACATGTTATCTGTGTGATGATAAGGATGGAACCCACTTTAATGGAGGGGGACGGTAAAGAGGGAGCAGATATCTCTGAACTGTCGACTGTTGAAGGTACGATTCTTTACACTAAATACACTGTTTTCCTGAAAGTCTTCATTTTTCATTTTAATAAGCTTTTGAACATTAAATACTGAATACATGAAGTTTTTTGCATATGCAAAGTATCGTGTGTTATAATATGTTATATTATATGCTCTATAAATAAATTCTGATTAAAAGTGAACAAAAAAAATAAGATAAGTGCGATAAGTTCTTACTTTATTTAAATCTTCAGAATCACAGAACGTAAATGCATTTGGATCTTTTAAGGCCTCGTATGAAATCAGTTAAAAATTTGTACTGTTGTTGTTGATGTTGGATTATTACATGGTTCAGCTAAAGGAACCTGAAGGTAAGGATTAGATTTAAACCTGTAGGTTTTGTATAATGTTAATACATAATGTGTAATGTGTATTATAAAAATGACATAAGTACAATTTAAAATGGTATTTTAAAGTTTAAAATGTGTTCAATAGACTACTGCAGGTTTAATGTAGGTGTAGGTTTTGTGTGTGTGTGTGTGTGTGTGTGTGTGTGTGTGTGTGTGTGTGTGTGTGTGTGTGTTTTTATACTGGCAACAGCTGGAACTAATTAAAATAGTATGTTTCATAGTATAAAATGTACGGTAGGTGTTGTGTGGAAATATGGCATTCCATTTGTGCACACACACACACACACACACACACACACACACACACACACACACACACACACACACACACACACACACATTTTCTTTTCCACATAATGTATATATTTTTGGGCTTTTTGTATTCTGTTGTGGAAAAGTCATCTTCACAGTAAAGAAAACACACACTAACAGACTTTGGTTCCCGTTTGTATTCCTGCACCCTCTCTCCTTTTTGCTGATGTGTCTTATCTACTTGGCACCGCCATTCTGTACACACACACACACACACATGTGCGCACACACACACACAGTATCATCGATCCATTATCTTCCGCTTTATCCTCTATTAGGGTCACGGGGGGTTCCCCATGCCCATTCAGGGGAGAACGTTTCTGGCACTGGGCAGATACACCCAGGACAGGACACCAATCTATCACTGGGCACACACTCACTCACACAGACACACTCTATATGGGGCAATTTGGAGAACTCAATTGACCTTGATCCATGTTTTTGGACTGTGGGAGAAGACCGGAGAACCTGGAGGAAACCCACGTGGACACAGGGAGAACATGGAAACTCCACCCAGATTGGGATTCGAACTGGGAATCCCTAGTGCTGAGAGGCGAACATGCTAAACACTAAGCCACCGGGTTGCCCCACACAGTATTTCACAGTATTTCAGTATTTATTTTGTGAATAATATAATTTCACAGAAAGTGAAATTTTATGTATGACATACAGAATTCTTCTTGAATCAACAATGTGGAATTGTTTGGTGTGTGTGTGTGTGTGTGTGTGTGTGTGCACATACGTCTCTAATTATTCTTTATTGACTTACTTTCAGGATTTGATGGCTCTTGGACGGAACCTCCTCGTGTTCCTTTATGTTGTGGATGCTGTGGTGCGTGGATGTCCTCAGCACTGTCAGTGTAAAAGCACCAGCGTTCACTGCAAAGGCGCCGAGATCCAAGCCGTTCCGTCCCCCATTCCCCCGACTACGACCACACTACACCTCCTTAACACCAATATCACCTCATTACAAGCAGCAGATCTGGATGTCTGCTGCAGCGCTCTCAGAACGTTTGTGGTTAATCAGACGCGACTACACGAGGTCCAACCTCACACGTTCAACAATACACAAAACCTCAGGGACTTAAAAGTGACGGGAACCGAGCTGTCCTCTCTGCCGGAGGAGCTGTTCCTGAACCTAAAGTTGCTCACGTCCCTGATGTTGAGCAACAACAAGCTCAGTACTCTGTCCTCATCTCTGTTCAGTCCACTTACAGCACTAAAGAGTTTGGATCTCAGCAGAAACAACCTGACGTCCATTCCAGAGACGGCATTTCGGGGTTTGATTAACTTAGAAAAGTTGATGTTACAGAGAAACAGGATCGGGATGTTGACCAGTGGGACGTTTCATGGTCTTCGGAAACTTATGAGCTTATCCCTCCAACAAAATAGGCTGAACGTGATCCCAGCTAATGTCTTCGAGGATCTTCTGGATCTGGAGACACTGCATCTGCAGTTCAACCAGCTTACGGAGTTGCCGCCAGAGCTTTTTAAGAACCAGCAGAAGCTCCAGAAGCTCTATCTCTCGTATAACCAGCTATCCGTCCTTCCTCAAGGCATCTTCATGAATCTTCCCAAACTGCAGCAACTCACACTTTATGAAAACCAGCTGCAGACGCTGTCTCCAAACACCTTCGGTCCGATGCCGATCCAGGAGCTGTGGCTGTACGACAACATGCTGAGCCGAGTCGAGCGCGACGTGTTCGGGAATTTGACTCACATGCGACTCCTGGTGCTCAGTCGGAACCGCATCTCCCACGTGTCCCCCGGAGCGTTCGCTGGCATGGACGAGCTGCAGGAGATCTCGCTGCACACCAACCGTCTGGTGGAGCTGGAGGAAGGGGTTTTCCGAGGTCTCCCCAAACTGGTGAACATCTCACTGGAAAACAACCAGCTTCGGAACCTTCCAGCCAAGCTGCTCGATGGAACCCCCGACTTCTTTCAGGTGGAACTCCAAAACAACTCTCTGTCCAGTTTACCGCAGCAGGTTCTCGACTCGCTGACCAACACGTCCCACGTGGTGCTTCATGAAAACCCATGGAAATGTGACCAGGACATCCTTCCACTGCGAGACTGGCTGAGGAAACATCCAGGAAAGGTGAAGAACGTCTTGTCCCTCATGTGCTTCGTTCCCTCTCATCTGAGGGATGTCAGTATAGTGGATCTCAGACATGAGATTGGACTGGAATCACAGGGAGCTCACTTAAAAGAACTGTCAGAGGTAGTGGTCAGCTCCTCTGGTCCACCCGAAATCTACATCATCGTTATTCCCATAGTCTGCACTGTAGTCACTGTAACCCTCATTATCTGTGTCATCCTCAGGAGGAAGAGGAAACAGGGCAGTCTGACTTTACACCATTCAAACAGTAGCTTGGTTATTTGATGTGCACAGTTGTACTGTTGTGTATTCAAGTATTTTATTTATATAAAGTACTGTACAGTATATGTGGAACTGTACAGTTTGTGTGTGTATAATGAAATAAGATTAAAAACCTGTATGATAATTCATTCATTCATTATCTTCCGCTTTATCCTCTATTAGGGTCGCGGGGGGGTTCCCCATGCCCATCCAGGGGAGAACGTTTCGCGCGCTGGGCAGATAGACCCAGGACAGGACACCAATCTATCGCTGGGCACACACTCACACACACAGACACACTCTATATGGGGCAATTTGGAGAACTCAATTGACTTGATCCATGTTTTTGGACTGTGGGAGGAAACCGGAGAACCCGGAGGAAACCCACACGGACACGGGGAGAAACACCGGGAATCCCTAGCACTGAGAGGCGAACATGGTAACCACTAAGCCACCGTGCTGCCCTCCCGTTAACATTAAGGTTTTAATTATCCACAAATCAACCTTCAGATTTACTCACTGTGAGTTTTGAGCAAATTAAAACTATGTGCAGAGATGAGCAGCTGCCGTCTTCCTGCATCTCGGCCGTCCACGTCGTTGTCGTTCGTCGTTCTTCTGATGGTGGACTTCATTTCCAGCCTGATTGACCCTAAACGACTCTTCTCCTGACGACTCGAGAAATCTTTGTTTGCGCAATTACATACGCCAACGATTGTGTTGTGAAGATCAGACTTTGATAGATCCCTGACAAGAACCAATCCACCACCCAAATGATACCTGATACCTGATGCTTCTGATCAACAGAGAACAGAGAACCCACAGGGGACTAACAACAACAAAGAACACAGATGGACTACAGTCTGTAATTGTAGAACTACAAACTCCATCTATATGGTAAGTGGAGGACATAGACAATGGAGCAAGAAGGGGGTGTGGCCTAACATTTGATTGGTCCTGTATGGTGTTAAAGTATTTATTAGTCGTCTTCAGTCCCAAAAAGTTACAGGACTTGTGGTTATATTAATGTATATTGAAGGACCTTGTCAAAACTTGCAGGGTTGAGGTTATTCTGTCTCTCTCTCTCTCTCTGTCTCTCTCTCTCTCTCTCTCTCGTCTGATCTTCATGCAGAAGGTTAACAGTCTTTTGAGTTTCGATGGTAATTTTGCAGCTGGAAATGCCTGCTTGATCAGACAGGCCTTTGAGAAATGCCAGACTCATTTAAAATCACAAAAATCTGACCAACAGCAACGTCAATAAAAATTAATGATAAAATAAAAAAAAGATTATTGTAACCTAGGCGGCACGGTGGCTTAGTGGTTTAGCATGTTCTCCTCTCAGCACTAGGGATTCCCGGTTCGAAACACCCAACTGGATGGAGTTTTCATGTTCTCTCCGTGTCCGAGTGGGTTTCCTCCGGGTTCTCCGGTTTCCTCCCACAGTCCAAAAACAAGAATTAAGTCAATTGAGTTCTCCAAATTGCCCCATATAGAGTGTGTCAGTGTGAGTGAGTGTGTGTCCAGAGATAGATTGGCGCCCTGTCCTGGGTGTATCTGCCCAGCGCCCGAAACGTTCTTCCCTGGATGGGCATGGGGAACCCCACCGCGACCCTAATAGAGGATAAGCGAGAGATAATGAATGAATGAATAACCCTAAACACATAATTCTAACACAAATACAACTAATAGCATCATTTTTTATATTCACCTATAGATAAACCAATTTAACCAACAAGAGCTTTTTCCCACAGTTTCCTTTTTATTTAACATAGTCACGTTCACGTCATGACATCATGACAATTCTGATTTATGGACAAAAAAAACGTATGTTAAGTTAGATCATTATTACAAGTACATCATTGCTGAAATAGTAGTTACTAGACACTGAGTGCTAGTCCATGGTGTCGATGTTATTTAAGGCCCTCCTCTTATCAACTCAACGCAGAACCAAACTGTCCACACCTCTCCAGTCGCTCACGTTGACTGGGACAAGAAGATAAGCGTCGCAGTGAATTAGATTCGAACACTTTTGGTCTAAGGAGGCACATCATAGAGGACTAATGAGAAGGTAAAGCTTTATAATTTATATATATAGGTAAAACACAACACAGTGATATCTATACTATATTTATATATTTACATAATATAAAAATATATTTTTACTATACCGTAAAACGCCCAGCGATGGATTGGCGCCCTGTCCTGGGTCTGTCTGCCCAGCGCCCGAGACGTTCTCCCCTGGATGGGCATGGGGAACCCCACCGCGACCCTAATAGAGGATAAGCAGAAGATAATGAATGAATGAATGAATATACCGTAAAACATAAATCATGTGAATACGTTTTGATTTTTTGAATTTGTTAACATGCAGTGCAAATTGTATTCGTTTATTAAAAGTGCAGTTATTCATAGTAATATATTAGTTATATACAAATATAAATATACAGTACACGTCCCCTCCTTGTTCCATCCTCTATGTCCTCCACTTACCATATAGATGGAGTTTGTAGTTCTACAATTTCAGACTGTAGTCCATCTGTGTTCTGTTGGTTCTCTGGTCTCTGTTGGTCAGGAGCATCACAGAACAGGTATCATTTGGGTGGTGGATTGCTGATTGTCAGTTCTGCAGTGACACTGATGTGGTGAGGGGGGGGGGGGTTTAGTGCAGCAGTGCTGCTGGAGTTTCATTTAAACACCTCAGTCACACTGCTGGGATAGGACTAATGCACCCACCCAATAACCCCTGCTCTGTGGTGGTACTATTGGGGTTCTGAGCATTAGAACAGAGTACACAGTATGTACTGTAGAACACAAACAGATGGACTACAGAGTGGAATTGTAGAACTACAAAGTCCATCTTTACAGAACGTGGAACTGAGAACATGGAGAATGAGTCCTAACTTTTGACAAATGCAATAGAATGATGTAACTAACTGCATCTGGCTTTTTTAATGTATATTATGTATAATGTAATATAGGCGGCACAGTGGCTTAGTGGTTAAGCATGTTCTCCTCTCAGCAGTAGGGATTCCAGCTTCGAATCCCCATCTGGGTGGAGTTTCCATGTTCTCCCTGTGTTCACGTGGGTTTCCTCCGGGTTCTCCGGTTTCCTTCCACAGTCCAAAAACATGGATCAAGTCAATTGAATTCTCCAAATTGCCCCATATAGAGTGTGTGTGTGTGAGTGAGTGTGTGCCCAGCGATGGATTGGCACCCTGTCCTGGGTGTATCTGCCCAACACCCGAAACGTTCTCCCCTGGATGGGCATGGGGAACCCCCCCGCGACCCTAATATTGGATAAAGAGGAAGATAATGAATGAATGAATTATGTAATATAATGTAATATACTCTTCACACTTTTTTTTTTTTTTTGTCATGTTTATTTAAAACAAGCTGAAATGAAGATCTGGCAGAGGCGTAGAGGAGAAAGGCGGGAAAGGTGAAACCGAGGGCAACAAATGATATTTAAGGTAATTAACACATCTGCCACAGACCCCCACCCCCTCATCCCCTTAGCCCAAGCACTGTCCCAAAACTATGCAACTCACTATATGACTTTCCTTGCAGGTAAAAATATGAAAGTAAGTCTTTACGTCTTGGTTCTTCTTCATCACGTCGGTGCACAACTGACCTCAGAACCAGGGAAGGATGTTTTTGATGAAGCAGTGACCGCAGTCCCTGAGCTCCTCAAAGATGGCGCTAAAGAGGTCTTCTTTGTTCGAAGCAAGATTGACACCATCCCCAGAGGAGCGTTTCTCAGGAGCCCTCAGCTGACCAAAGTGGAGTTCCTTGGCACGTCAACAGTTTCTCTGGAAGATGGTGCTTTCGAAGGTCTAGCCGATTTGGCCGTCGTTGAGATTTCCGGAACTAGAGTGACATCACTTCCTGTTGGACTTTTTAAGGGTCTTTCCAATCTCGAGAAATTAATCTTAAAATCCAACCAGATCCAGAGCCTCCAGAAAGGACTGTTTGATGACAACAGGAACCTGAAGGAACTCCAGCTGCATGGAAACGAGATCTCGTCAATCGAAGAAGGAACCTTTGAGAACTTGGAGAACCTGGTTCAGCTTCATCTGGCCAGAAACCGACTTACTGAAGTCTCCTCGGATCTGTTTGGGAAACTGAAGCAGCTCCAGGTCTTCCGTCTGTATGAGAATGAGATAACATCGATGCCGGACGGCATTTTTGATAATCTTCCTAATCTGAAGGAAATCGCCCTACAGGGCAACAAAATAACCCACATCCCCCCAAATCTGTTTCCACATAAAAACAAACTCAGCAAAATCTTTTTAGACCACAATCTACTGACTGAACTACCACACGGACTATTTGTAGGGTTCTCGGTTCTCAAATCAGTGACGCTGGACCACAATCAGCTCACGTGTCTGCCGTCGGTTCTTTTTGGAGAAAATAACATAAATGAGTTGTCACTTAAAAACAACAACCTGCTTTCGTTACCTGCTGGGATTTTAAATCCACTGAAGAAGCTGAAGAAGTTAGACCTGTCCTCCAATCAGTTTGCAGTTCTCTCTGGAGATTATTTCCAGGGGCCAGAGAAACTTGGAGAGCTCAATCTAGAGAAAAATAAGATTACATTTCTGAAAATTGAGGACTTTGAACATTTAAAATCTCTCACAGTCCTCAGACTGAGAAACAACAAGCTGAGGAACCTTCCAGTCGAGATCTTGAACTCGTTGCCCAAACTAAATAAGGTGTATCTGAACGATAACCCATGGAACTGTGACTGTAACCTGCTGCCATTTTATGAGTGGCTTAAACTAAATATGCCGAAGATAAAGTCTTCCACTCCGGAAATATGCGAACACCCTGATTCTTTAAGAGGCCAGACCATCATGTCTTTAAGAGAAGACCAACTGGTATGTTTAACGACTCCATCCATCACCACCACCACCCCCATCACAACGACAACATCAACTGTACCAACAACACTGCCTCCAACCACAACTACAACACCAACAACACTGCCTCCAACCACAACCGCCTTGATAACCACCACCATCCCAACCACAACTACAACACCAACAACACTGCCTCCAACCACAACCGCCTTGATAACCACCACCACCCCAATCACAACTACAACACCAACAACACTGCCTCCAACCACAACCGCCTTGATAACCACCACCACCCCAACCACAACTACAACACCAACAACACTTCCTCCAACCACAACGACCTTGATTACCACCACCACCCCAATCACAACTACAACACCAACACTGCCTCCAACCACGACGGCCATGACAACCACCACCACTTCACTACCCACAACGACTATGGTCACAACTATAACAACCGAAGATATACAAACCACCCCAACCGCCCCGATGCCTTCAGCGGTTGTTACCACCATAACGACCACCGTTGCTGAACCCTTGTCAACCACTCTCATGACTACTACACCGATCCTCACCACTCCAACACCAACCACAAAACCTACCACCACTCTAAAAACGACTCCACCAACCACATCTGCACCTTTAACGTCACCTACAGTGATGCCCACAACTATGACTACATCACCTACTACAAGCAGTAGCTCAGCAAAAACCTCTGTTTGTTCTGCTGTACACAACCGTCAATATTCCTCTTATCGGACGTCCTCCAACCTTTCAGCAGCTAAGCCCTCGCAGTGTACGTTTCTCCTGATCTGTTATTCCACTCAGCTGGTGGTCGAGATCTGCTGCACCTTTGTCCTCGCCAACTTCACCTACACCGTGTACTGCTGTTTCGAGCAGGAAGAACAGCTTCATTCGAAAGTCAACCTGACCCACTTTTCTCACAAGAAATCGATCAGCCTGAGACCGGTGCAGGAGTTTGAAACCGTGGCCCTCTAGACTGTTTGATTCGATGGAGTTGAGTTTGAGTTGCATCATAACATTCTGATGGAGAAAGTTGGTTTTTCATGGTTCTATGTTCATTTATCCCACTTGAATTTTGTTTTATTATTCTGAATGACGTGAGCAGCATCATGTATATCGGTGTGAGAACCCGAAACCTGGTATAGAACCATCCCTTAATGAAATAAAACTAAAGCTGGGACCAGAAATGAGTGTAATGTGTAATGAGTGTAATGTAATGAGTGAAATTTAGTGTAAATACATAGTTACATTTTATTTTATTTTATTTTTTTATCTTTATTCTATTTTTATCCTCTTAAATTTAAACTTTATGTGGGAAAGTCAGAAAAGAATTTCACTGCTGGCTGAACAATGAATATCTACGTATCTACGTATGTGACAAATAAACCTGATTCTGATTCTAATGTTCTAGTTTTATATTCATAAAATCTTAATGTTTGACTTCTTAACATTTGGGTTCCTGATATGATTTATTAAATTTGTTTCTTGTGATATTTGTGTTTTTGTTTTGGATTGAATAATGAGATTATTAAACATTAAAGTGATCAGATGACGTTGATCTCGGCTTATTTGAACTGTATGATAAAAACCCATGATGTAATACGACATAATATTCATTCATTCATTCATTATCTTCCGCTTATCCTCTATTAGGGTCGCGGTGGGGTTCCCCATGCCCATCCAGGGGAGAACATCTCGGGCGCTGGGCAGATAGACCCAGGAAAGGGCGCCAATCCATCGCTGGGCACACACTCACACACACAGACACTTTTTTTTTTTGAGAATTCAATTAACTTGATCCATGTTTTTGGACTGTGGGAGGAAACCGGAGAACCCGGAGGAAACCCACGCAGACACGGGGAAAACATGGAAACTCCACCCAGATGGGGATTCGAACCGGGAATCCCCAGCGCTGAGAGGCGAACGTGCCAACCACTAAGCCACCGTGCCGCCTAATACGACATAATATTCAATGTAAAATAAGATAAGAGCCATAAAATCAGGCTAAAGCTATTTTTGTAGTCTACTACGCACAACAAATCTTACCAAAGCATATTATATACATGTTAATGTTCCACGTCCTGTAAAGATGGACTTTGTTGTTCTACAATTCCACTCTGTAGTCCATCTGTTTGTGTTCTACAAAACATACTGTGTACTCTGTTCTAATGCTCAGAACCCCAATAGTACCACCACAGAGCAGGGGTTATTGGGTGGGTGCATTAGTCCTATCCCAGCAGTGTGACTGAGGTGTTTAAATGAAACTCCAGCAGCACTGCTGCACTAAACCCCCCCTCACCACATCAGTGACACTGCAGAACTGATAATAAACAATCCACCACCCAAATGATACATTTAGTTGAATTGTTTTAGACTCAGGATGAAGTCGGATCATCGTTATCAATGATGCGGTAAGCACTTTGGAAAGGAAACTACTGGAGGAGTGGTTCAAGATCAACCGGATTCTTGGGGGGAAAAAAAAATAACATGAGCAGAGCATTTTTTCACAGGCAACAAAAGTATGAGGATGTCTCATAAGATTCCTGGATATTAAACCACATAAAGGTAAGATTACATTAGTTTTAAAGAGACGTAACGTTTGGTACGAGTTGTCATTTTATTAAACTCCACAATTACAACAAAAAAAAGTTGTTAAAGTTGTTATTTTGATCTGTGAATTGTTCAAAATGCATTGATTTAAAAACTGTATTTAAATACTTAAAGATGTGTGTGGCTTATATTTTTAATTACATTATACATGTTAATTGTAAACTAAAGGCTATTTATTCGTTTTTATTTGTAATATTAATGAGTAATAATCAGAGACCATGCTTAACTACTAACAGGTTTAGTTAAAATTGCCTTTTGTTAGTTTTTCGTTGTTGTTGATGTTATGATGAGCCATGAACTGAATGGCATCGTATATTTTACTTTATGATGATGAGATAATGACACAGTGATGACCGTGTCAATGAGAGTTACAGTAATCATTGGGATTAAATGAGGGGGTTTTAGTACAGCAGTGCTGCTGGTTTAATTTCTCCACCTTAGTGACACTGCTGGGATAGGAATAATGCACCCACCCAATAACCCCTGCTCTGTAGTGGTACTATTGGGGTTCTGACCATTACAGACCAAAGTATACAGTACCAGGCTAAAGTTTGGCCAGGGTTTTAGTGCAGCAGTGCTGCTGGAGTTTCATTTAAACACCTCAGTCACACTGCTGGGATAGGACTAATGCACCCACCCAATAACCCCTGCTTTGTGGTGGTACTATGGGGTTCTGAGCATTAGAACAGAGTACACAGTATGTACTGTAGGACACACACAGATGGACAAGAGTATGGAAACGGAGAACTATAAAGTCAATATATACAGTAAGTGGAACTGAGAACATGGACGATGAGTGGAGCAAAAAGTGGGCGTGTCCGAACTGTGTACTGTATGTTTGGTCTCAGAGGTGATTAACTGAAGATCCTTATCTATTTCAGCAGAATTGCTTTCCATGGAAAAGTAGGTCCATAAATACTTAAACATAAGTACCATCTCATAATTACTGGTAAAATGTCGGGTAAAGAGCTAATTAAATAACTTAAGGAATGTCTAATGTAAAGCTTGTCATTTGAGGACATGTCATAGTGCTTATGAAATCTGAAGGTTCTAAACCTGTGGTTGAAGCCAGGAGATGTTGAGAATGCACTGATTTCGTTCTTATGGGACGTTTCAGGGCGGCACGGTGGCTTAGTGGTCAGCACACTATCCCAATCCCAATCTGGGTGGAGTTTCCATGTTCTCCCCGTGTCCGCGTGGGTTTCCCCCATATAGTGTGCATTTGCGTCAGTGAGTGTGTGCCCAGTGAAAGATTGGCACCCTGTCCTGCGTGTATCTGCCCAGCGCCCGAAACGTTCTCCCCTGGATGGGCATGGGCATGGGCATGGGCATGGGCATGGGGCCCCCCCCCCCCCCTTTTTGTACTAAAAAGGTTGGGTGTTAAGGCACATGCCCTAATGGCCTGTGGGGGCAACAGTGCACACACTGAACATAAGCTCTACATTAAATAATTTTAGTTACAAATGACTTTGACCCTATATAACTAGTTTTACGTGACAAAGTAACACTTCTTTATTCAATTGTTTCTTTGTAGGTTACAAAATGGTAATCATCTTCTACGTATTGGTTCTTCTTCATCACGTCGGTGCACAACTGACCTCAGAACCAGGGAAGGATGTTTTTGATGAAGCAGTGACCGCAGTCCCTGAGCTCCTCAAAGATGGCGCTAAAGAGGTCTTCTTTGTTCGAAGCAAGATTGACACCATCCCCAGAGGAGCGTTTCTCAGGAGCCCTCAGCTGACCAAAGTGGAGTTCCTTGGCACGTCAACAGTTTCTCTGGAAGATGGTGCTTTCGAAGGTCTAGCCGATTTGGCCGTCGTTGAGATTTCCGGAACTAGAGTGACATCACTTCCTGTTGGACTTTTTAAGGGTCTTTACAATCTCGAGAAATTAATCTTAAAATCCAACCAGATCCAGAGCCTCCAGAAAGGACTGTTTGATGACAACAGGAACCTGAAGGAACTCCAGCTGCATGGAAACGAGATCTCGTCAATCGAAGAAGGAACCTTTGAGAACTTGGAGAACCTGGTTCAGCTTCATCTGGCCAGAAACCGACTTACTGAAGTCTCCTCAGATCTGTTTGGGAAACTGAAGCAGCTCCAGGTCTTCCGTCTGTATGAGAATGAGATAACATCGATGCCGGACGGCATTTTTGATAATCTTCCTAATCTGAAGGAAATCGCCCTACAGGGCAACAAAATAACCCACATCCCCCCAAATCTGTTTCCACATAAAAACAAACTCAGCAAAATCTTTTTAGACCACAATCTACTGACTGAACTACCACACGGACTATTTGTAGGGTTCTCGGTTCTCAAATCAGTGACGCTGGACCACAATCAGCTCACGTGTCTGCCGTCGGTTCTTTTTGGAGAAAATAACATAAATGAGTTGTCACTTAAAAACAACAACCTGCTTTCGTTACCTGCTGGGATTTTAAATCCACTGAAGAAGCTGAAGAAGTTAGACCTGTCCTCCAATCAGTTTGCAGTTCTCTCTGGAGATTATTTCCAGGGGCCAGAGAAACTTGGAGAGCTCAATCTAGAGAAAAATAAGATTACATTTCTGAAAATTGAGGACTTTGAACATTTAAAATCTCTCACAGTCCTCAGACTGAGAAACAACAAGCTGAGGAACCTTCCAGTCGAGATCTTGAACTCGTTGCCCAAACTAAATAAGGTGTATCTGAACGATAACCCATGGAACTGTGACTGTAACCTGCTGCCATTTTATGAGTGGCTTAAACTAAATATGCCGAAGATAAAGTCTTCCACTCCGGAAATATGCGAACACCCTAATTCTTTAAGAGGTCAGACCATCATGTCTTTAAGAGAAGACCAACTTGTATGTTTAATGACTCCAAATGAACCAACAACAGTGCCTCCAACCATCACCACCACAATCACAACTACAACACTAATGTTGCCAACAACAGTGCCTCCAAACACAACGGCCACCAACCCAATCACGGCTCCACCACCAGTTACATCAGAGCCAACCACAAGAACTCTGATAACCACCGCCATCGCTCCATTACCCTCAAGAACTGTACTTCCAGCTATGGTGGCCACTGTTTTTCCATCTGAAACTCGTCAACCAACCACACAATTAGAAACTGCACTAACTCATATAATACTCAAACCAGCAACCGCAGGACACTTTAAAGACACGACCACGACATCGCCCACAGTGACACCTACAGTTCCAGAGACCAACATTGAGAAACTGAGTTCACACCGGATGACGCCATTTTCTGGCTTCTATTTCAGACACTGCATCATTTGTTGTTTCACGGTGTGTCTGCTCGTCTCTTTCACTAAATTCGTTCTCAAGAGGGTTTTACGTTCATGGTACAAATGTTGCTACAAAGACGGCGACGACTGTGACTCAAACGTCAAGTTGACCCACTTCTCGAACACCAACTCAATCTTATGGACACCGGTCCAGCAGGTTAAGTTTCTTCCTATTTAGTGGGTATTTTTAGACTTCAGTATGTTAAGAGCGAATTATAATTACAGTACCTGAAAAATTGCCCCATATAGAGTGTGTCTGTGTGTGTGAGTGTGTGCCCAGCGATGGATTGGCACCCTGTCCTGGGTGTATCTGCCCAGCGCCCAAAACGTTGTCCCCTGGATGGGCATGGGGAACCCCCCCCCCCGACCCTAATAGAGGATAAAGCGGAAGATAATGGATGTATGAATTAAATCCCTTTCTCAATAACACGCCTGCGATGTCTGTAGGTATCTCCATTGAACAGCATCCTGGGTTTCAGCACTGTACCGTCCTACTCCGAGTACTGGAGACATTACGTATGAAATGTCCCCTCCTGGAACTCTCTCCACGCTCTGTGTGTTGCCTCTAAATAAATAACTGATGGATGTTGTAGTTCTACAATTCCACTCTGTAGTCCATCTGTTTGTGTTCTACAGAACATACTGTGTACTCTGTTCTAATGCTCAGAACCCCAATAGTACCACCACAGAGCAGGGGTTATTGGGTGGGTGCATTAGTCCTATCCCAGCAGTGTGACTGAGGTGTTTAAATGAAACTCCAGCAGCACTGCTGCACTAAACCCCCCCTCACCACATCAGTGTCACTGCAGAACTGACAATCAACAATCCACCACCCAAATGATACCTGTTCTGTGATGCTCCTGACCAACAGAGAACAGAGAACCAACAGAACACAGATGGACTACAGTCTGTAATAATAGAACTACAAACTCTATCTATATGGTAAGTGGAGGACATAGACAATGGAGTGAGAAGGGGGATTGGCCTGACTTTATCCTGGTACTGTATACTATGGACCGTAATGCTCAGAACCCCAATAGTACCACCACAGAGCAGGGGTTATTGGGTGGGTGCATTAGTCCTATCCCAGCAGTGTCACTGAGGTGTTTAAATGAAACTCCAGCAGCACTGCTGCACTAACCCCCCCCTCACCACATCAGTGTCACTGCAGAACTGACAATAAACAATCCACCACCCAAATGATACCTGTCCTGTATTACATACATACTCAAGACAAACCACAGAGTGATACGACCTTCATACTTATCTCGGTGGAACAGAAGGGCAGATGGTCCTGGGTTTAATTCCTTTCTGTGTGGAGATCTTCATGTCCTCCCTGTGCTTCAGTGGCTGTTACTCCCCGACCTCCATTTTTCTCCCACATTCCAAAGACATGCTGATGGAGAAATCAGAGACATTGAATTAACGCATGACTCTATGGTTTGTAACTCATCCTGTTGGGAAACCAGTAAAGCTTACAGATGTGTAACAGATGTGCAGTGGCATTAACTCACATGCAGCAATATTATTATGGCGACTTTTTCATGACCTCATAATTCAGAAGATTCAGTGATGTACAGGAGAAACAATGTACACAGAAAACACTACACCAGGTTCTAAACATATGTACCAGTGGTTAGTGATGGGCCATTAATCTGAAGGTTCAGATCTCCACTAAATCCGTCAGTAGGGCTCTTGAGCAAGAACCCTTAACCCCGATTGCTCCATTTTACTAAAAATATGACTTTCAGCACACTCAACAGAAACCACAAACAGGAAGTAGCACTCATTTCCCGTTCAAGGTCATTGTGAGAGCATCTGTTACCTTGTGTTCATGTTCTTTGGTAACATCACGTTCTCGCTTGAGGAGATGAGGATGTAGTTTGCTGTCCGTTTATAAATGTAATATATTCTTTGTATTCATAGTGCAACTTGGAACAAAACTCTAAAATACATTCATTCATTCATTATCTTCCGCTTTAATCCTCTATTAGGGTCGCGGTGGGGTTCCCCATGCCCATCCAGGGGAGAACGTCTCAGGCGCTGGGCAGACACAACGCCAACCTATCGCTGGGCACACACTCACTCACACAAACATACTCTACATGGGGCAATTTGGAGAACTCAATTGACTCAATCCATGTTTTTGAACTGTGGGAAGAAACCGGAGAACTCGGAGAAAACCCACGAGGACACGGGGAGAACATGGAAACTCCACCCAAATGGGGATTCGAACCGGGAATCCCTAGCGCTGAGAGGCGAACGTGCTAAACCACTAAGCCACCGTGCCGACTCGATGTCATGATGTTATTTATAATTACACACAGTTTCCATCTGATGATGAAAGCAATGAGCCATAGAGAACACGTTGTACCGAGTCTGAATGATGCCCTGGTCTATGGCTGGCTTTAATTATTATATATTTAATTTAATTTAGGGCGGCACGGTGGCTTAGTGTTTAGCACGTTCGCCTCTCAGCGCTAGGGATTCCCGGTTCGAATCCCCATCTGAGTGGAGTTTCCATGTTCTCCCCGTGTCTGCGTGGGTTTCCTCCGGGTTCTCCGGTTTCCTCCCACAGTCCAAAAACATGGAACAAGTTAATTGAATTCTCAAAATTGCCCCCTATAGAGTGTGTCTGTGTGAGTGAGTATGTGCCCAGCGATGGATTGGCGCCCTGTCCTGGGTCTATCTGCCCAGCGCCCGAGACGTTCTCCCCTGGATGGGCATGGGGAACCCCACCGCGACCCTAATAGAGGATAAGCGGGAGATAATGAATGAATTTAATTTAGTGTTCTAAAGATTCTACCACCTTAAAGACTGGCGTCCACACGAACGCACATGAAAATTTAAGTCTATTAGAAAAGGGATGCTATGACTGCAAAAGTAAAGGATTCTGACCCAGATCTGTCCCACATCCGCATGGAATGACAGCGCCGGGGCGGATCCTACTGGAAGTGGCGACAGGAAAAGGATTCTCCATGACAACTGTGGCGTAACATCAGAAGGCATGTGAAGAGGATGGGTGAGAGCCGTAGAGTTGCTGTCAAAGGGAAACCACCGCTCAAATAACTGTCTGCTCATTATGGACTGTTTTGTATGGAAACCACTGTAGTTAAAGTGGGTGGAAGGGCCCAAATCCGGCTCGTTGGTTCTTCTCGTTTGGACCACATGAGATCAAACGCAGGTTAAAATGAATAAACAGCGTAGAAAGTAATAAATAAGTAATACATACAGTACCACAGTAACCACGAGTGAGTATAGTTGGGTTAGTGCATAGATGGAAGGGGAAGGAAAGGCCATTAAACTTGAACCGGCGATGGTCGGCTACCGAGAGCGCCGGCTGATGTAAGGAGCACCATCGGCGGAAAAGAGGAAGCTGAAGAAAACAAGTCAAAAGGGTGGAGAACTGAACGAAAAAAAAAACGATGAAGTCGCCGTTGAGCTGCAATTCATGTGACCAGTGGCAGTAAAACAGGATCCAGGATTTTTAAAGAGCGCCTCAAGGAAAGCAACACAGGAAACCTAGAGAACATGCAAATTTGTTTGGAGTGGACCTTCATGCTGTGACTGTGATGTCATAGAAAAGCTCCTCTGGGTGTAAAATAGAAATACACTGCATGTTCAGAGGCGGCACGGTGGCTTAGTGGTTGGCACATTCGTCTCTCAGCGCTAAGGATTCCCGGTTCGAATCCCCATCTGGGTGGAGTTTCCATGTTTTCCCCGTGTCTGCGTGGGTTTCCTCCGGGTTCTCCGGTTTCCTCCCACAGTCCAAAAACATGGATCAAGTTAATTGAGCTCTCCAAATTGCCCCATATAGAGTGTGTCTATGTGAGTGAGTGTGTGCCCAGAGATAGATTGGTGCCCTGTCCTGGGCGTATGTGCCCAGCGCCCGAAACGTTCTCCCCTGGATGGGCATGGGGAACCCCACTGCGACCCTAATAGAGGATAAGCGGAAGATAATGAATGAATGAATGAATGAATAATAATAATAATAATAATAATAACAACAATAATAATAATAATAATAGCCAAACAATTGATCAAATAAAAAAGGAATAAATTATAATAAATGCAATAAATGCCTGTGTTATATTATTTTACAAATAAATCCATATAATCCATCGATTATTAAATAAAGTTACATTTGAATAAAATGAATTGCATGTTATATTAGTGAATATAATTACCTTGAGTACAGTTAGTCTTCTCTCTCTTTGTTCCATCTTAATTGTCAGGTCGTGATTAGTTTTGTGTTTTATGGTCATTCTGCATCACAGCGTGATTTCTTTTTAGGTATTAAACTGGATAAAAGTCACCTAATAAAATAATCAAACCATAAAATATTAAATTCAAAGTGGTGCTGTCCTTGTTTACTCTCCTGAAATTCGGACCAAAGCCGTGATTCAGTGATTCATGTTTAATGGAAGGAACCATTTGGGAACATTTTCCTGAGACGTGTAATTAGGTTACTAAGAAAAGACTCCGTACAACTGAAATTGGGCTCCGTTTTTAGCGTTCTATGGTTATAAACAAAGTCCAAGTCTGTCTGAAAAATGTAGAGACGAGATGCAGAGTCTGTGATGAGCCCAGCATCTCAAAACCCACCATGAAATGGCCGGTTTAGTTAGGCAGCGATAATATTCAACCAACGGCTCTAACGGTCAGGACCCCAATAGTGCCACCACAGAGCAGGGGTTATTGGGTGGGTGCATTATTCCTATCCCAGCAGTGTGACTGAGGTGTTTAAATGAAACTCCAGCAGCACTGCTGCACTAAAACCCCCCTCACCACATCAGTGTCACTGCAGAACTGACAATCAACAATCCACCACCCAAATGATACCTGTTCTGTGATGCTCCTGACCAACAGAACACAGATGGACTACAGTCTGTGATTATAGAAACACAATTTCAGACTGTAAAATTAAAAAGTCAATCTATACGATAAGTGGAGGAAATAGACAATGGAGCCAGAAGAGGGCGGGGCCAAACTTTTGACGACAAAAAAAGGACTGGTACGTGAAGAACACAGATGGACTACAGTCTGTAATTGTAAAACTACAAACTCTATACATCTACATGGTAAGTGGAGGACATAGACAATAGAGTGAGAAGGGGGCGTGGCCAACTTTTATCCTGGTACTGTATACTATGGTCTCTAATGGTCAGAACCCCAATAGTGTCACCACAGAGCAGGGATTATTTGGTTGGTGCATTATTCCTATCCCAGCACTGTCACCCAAATGATACCTGTTCTGTGATGCTCCTGACCAGAGAACAGAGAACCAACAGGGGACTAACAACAACAAAGAACACAGATGGACTACAGACTGTAATTGTAGAACTACAAATACAGACTGTAAAATTAAAAAGTCAATCTATATGGTAAGTGGAGGAAATAGACAATGGAGCCAGAAGGGGGCGGGGCCAAACTTTTGACAACATAAAAAAGGAATGGAACTTTCCAAACTGGTACGTGAAGAACATAGATGGACTACAGTCTGTCATTGTAGAACTACAAACTCTATACATCTATATGGTAAGTGGAGGACATGGATGATGAAGCATAAGATTTTAAAGGTTTAAACCTTTGACTGTATTGTCCTCTGGATTAACCCTTATTAATTACTGACTCAGGATGTTCTCTTTTGGGAGAAAGTGTTTGCTAAATGACTAACTGTAAATGTAAATGTATTTCTGACTGGGGTGTTGTGACAGTTCCCGAAAAATACAGAAACTCAGCGGGATGCGGGATGCAACACATGATGTGGAAAGTCCCCCAGCTCTTTTGAATTCAACCTTCCTAAGAACAACCTTTGAACTTTCCTTATTATAAAAAAAAAGAAAAACTTAAACAGTGCAATGTATTACAATCCTATATCTGTCAAACTTATCCATCCATCCATTTTCTTCCGCTTTATCCTCTATTAGGGTCGGGGGGGGGGGGGGGGGTTCCCCCCGCCCATCCAGGGGAGAACGTTTCGGGCGCTGGGCAGATACATCCAGGACAGGACGCCAATCTATTGCTGGACACACACTCACTCACACAGACACACTCTATATGGGGCAATTTAGAAAACTCAATTGACTTGATCCATGTTTTTTGACTGTGAGTGGAAACCGGAGAACCCGGAGGAAACCCACGCGGACATGGGGAGAACATGGAAACTCCACCCAGATGGGGATTCGAACCGGGAATCTCTAGAGCTGAGGAGAACATTCTACACCACTAAGCAACCGTGCCGCCACTGTCAAAACGTATAGTTTAGAAAATAAAACGCATAAACATCCCAGAAAGGATGGCAACATGCAGATGGTTATTCTCTTGACCATACCGCATGAATCTAATCACACACACACACACACACACACACACACACACACACACTTATTTCAGACGAGATGGATAAATCAGACCACATCAGGGCTCGTCGTAAAGCCAGCATTAGAACAGCAGGCCCGGTTCTGCTTCTTTAAAGCCCAGCGTGAGGGAGGAGTCACCCTGACTCATAACAAAGCAATGTGTGAGAGTTAGCAAAAAGCTCCGAGAGCCTGTGTAGTGTTCGGCCAATGAGGGAGCAGAGAGGGACGTACGAGTGGAGGCTTATGGAATCTTACTCAGCGGCTCAGCTCAGAGATAAGTTTGGAATCCGCTGGACTGTTATCTAAAAGCCGGGACAGCGTCGGGAACCGATGAAGGTACGGTCTGTTACTCTGTCATTAAAAAAAGGGAAAATGAAATGGGGATGCTTCAGGTACAAAGTCTTAATGATGAAGTCGAATGAGGGCAATTTTAGGTTTGAAAGATGCTTTTAAATGTTTTAAATTCAGAGTTTAATACAAATTGAAGGGTGTACAGCGTTGTGACCAGACTTGTACACTGATTTTGTACTGAAACACTTTTATGTGAATAAATTAATAGGCATTTAAAACGTAAGTCAAATTCCAAATGACTAACATTCATGAATTATATATATATATATAATTTTCCAAAATAACAAAGGGCAGCATGGTGGCTTAGTGTTTAGCACATTTGCCTCTCAGCACTAGGGATTCCCGGTTCGAATCCCCATCTGGGTGGAGTTTCCATGTTCTCCCCATGTCCGCGTGGGTTTCTTCAGGATCTCCGGTTTCCTCCCACAGTCCAAAAACATGGATCAAGTCAATAGAGTTCTCCAAATTGCCTCATATAGAGTGTGTGTGTGCGTGTCTGTGTGTGTGTGTGCCCAGGGATAGATTGGCGCCCTGTCCTGGGTGTATCTGCCCAGCGCCCAGCGCCCTGGATGGGCATGGGGAACCCCACCACGACCCTAATATAGAATAAAGCGGAAGATAATGAATGAATGAATGAACATAAAGGGAATAACTTGGCCTCAGTGCCAGTCAAAAGTTTGGACAAGCCTCCTTTTTTGCTCCATTTATTGTCCATGTTATCATTTTAACTTACTATAAAGATGGACTTTGTAGTTCTACAATTCCACTCTGTAGTCCATCTGTTTGTGTTCCACAAAACATACTGTGTACTCTGTTCTAATGCTCAGAACCCCAATAGTACCACCACAGAGCAGGGGTTATTGGGTGGGGGCATTAGTCCTATCCCAGCAGTGTCACTGAGGTGGAGAAATGAAACTACACTAAACCCCCCCTCACCACATCAGTGTCACTGCAGAACTGACAATCAACAATCCACCACCCAAATGATACCTGTTCTGTGATGCTCCTGACCAACAGAGAACCAACAGAACACAGATGGACTACAGTCTGGAATTGTAGAACTACAAACTCCATCTATATGGTAAGTGGAGGACATAAACGATGGAGCCAGAAAAGGGTGTGGCCAAAAAGTAAACAAGCTCAAATTTAGAAAGTGGTTAATGGTTTGTTCGGAAGGCAGATGACAGCAGTGACTCTGAACAGCCTTTAAACGGAGAGGAAGCCGAGCGTCCACACTGGCTGCTGATTGCTATCGAAAATCAGGAGTACGAGTTCCTGTGTTTTTTTTTTTTTTCCAGGAGAATGTTCCTGCTGGGAATTTCTGTTTAGGTAAAAAAAATGATAATAGAATTCCAAACATGTGTTTGAGAAAACACAGCACAGAATGAGGTCAGGAAGTCGAGGGGGTGGTGTGAGGGGCCAGGCAAATTCTTTAACAACAAACGCACCTAACTTTAACACTGAAGCACCGTCGGGGTGGGAAAGTTGGGGGCGTACAGTCGACCAAACTGCATGTCATGCGGTTTGGTTAAATAAACCCGTAATATATCTGACTTAGGGCGGCACGGTGGTTTAGTGGTTGGCATGTTCTCCTCTCAGCTCTAGGGATTCCCGGTTCGAATCCCAATCTGGGTGGAGTTTCCATGTTCTCCCCGTGTCCACGTGGGTTTCCTCTGGGTTCTCCGGTTTCCTCCCACAGTCTAAAAACATGGATCAAGACAATTGAGTTCTCCAAACTGCCCCATATAGAGTGTGTCTGTGTGAGTGAGTGTGTGCCCAGTGATAGATTGGCGTCCTGTCCTGGGTGTATCTGCCCAGCGCCCGAAACATTCTCCCCTGGATGGGTATGGGGAACCCCCCCGCAACCCTAATAGAGGATGAAGCGTAAGATGATGGATGGATGTGTTCCACTGGTGCAGTTCTTTTCTGCAACACTGTACGTTTTCAAAACGTTATCTAGTAAATGAACACAAAACACATTCCAGGTGGCAACAATAACGGGAACCAGACCCGAGAACCACTTTGTAATTATTCCCAAATATGTTCTGAACAGTTTGTACAATAAGGTTTTTGTTTACGTACCAGTTTGGAAAATTCCATTCCTTTTTCAGTCGCCACTTCCACTTCTGGCTCCATTGTCTATGTCCTCCACTTACCATATAGATGGAGTTTGTAGTTCTATAATTACAGACTGTAGTCCATCTGTGTTCTGTGGTTTCTCTGTTCTCTGTTGGTCAGGAGCATCACAGAACAGGTATCATTTGGGTGGTGGATTGTTGATTGTCAGTTCTGCAGTGACACTGATGTGGTGAGGGGGTATTAGTGCAGCAGTGCTGCTGGAGTTTCATTTAAACACACTGCTGGGATAGGACTAATGCACCCACCCAATAACCCCTGCTCTGTGGTGGTACTATTGGGGTTCTGAGCATTAGAACAGCGTACACAGTATGTTCTGTAGAACACACACAGATGGACTACAGAGTGGAATTGTAGAACTACAAAGTCCATCTTTATAGGAAGTGGAACTGAGAATGTGGACAAGAAGTGGAGTAAAAAAGAAGGCGTGGTCAAACTTTTGACCGATACTGTAGTGCACCACAGTCCAACAAAGCACCTACTTTTTGAAACCAACAAAAGACTGATGAATGATTTCGTTCCGTGGTTCGTGTAGCCGTGTGTTTATTAGTTTGTATTCGCAACCAACAAATCAACAGCACATTTTCATAAATGCGTTTTAATGTGGCGTCCGCCGTTGAATGCTTAGTCAGCGATTAGTTGTAGTCAACGCATTCTAGAACGAATCTAGAACCCAGCTTTTGTATATTGGACGTAAAATGTGTATCTGATTAAGTCTGTGGGTAAACGTAAGCGAGAAGCTTACGATGTTTCTTTTTTTTTTTAGGACATGGATCTGGGACCATTCATAATTATCTGCCTCATTGCGGTCATCGGCGTGGCGCGAGGCTGCCCTCCGTACTGCCAGTGCAACAACAACAGAATTATATGCAGTGGCAGCCAAATGACCGAATTTCCGTCTCCCGTTCCAGAAAACACGGAAAACTTCATTATTTCTAACAGCAACATTTCGTCACTGAAGCCAGCCGACTTCCAAACCTTCTCCGAGTCTCTCACCACGTTCGGCCTCAGAGGTTCCCCACTCCGCGAGGTGCAACGTCACACGTTCGACAAGGCGCACAATCTAGAGACGTTAGCCATCACCGGAACTGAGCTGGTCTCTCTGCCGGACGACCTGTTCGTGTCCCACCAGTTACTCACGTCCCTGATACTGAGCAACAACAGGCTGAGTAAGCTGCCTATGTTGGGTCCACTTTCAGCACTTAGGATTCTGGATCTGAGCAAAAACAACCTGATGTCCATTCCGGTCAAGGCCTTTCAGGGTCTCCTTCACTTGGAGAGGCTTGTGTTGCAGAAGAACAGCATAGAAAGACTGAGCAGTGGAACGTTTTACGGTCTGGAGAGTCTCAGGTATTTATCCCTCCAACAAAATAGGCTGAACGTGATCCCAGCTAATGTCTTCGAGGATCTTCTGGATCTGGAGACACTGCATCTGCAGTTCAACCAGCTTACGGAGTTGCCGCCAGAGCTTTTTAAGAACCAGCAGAAGCTCCAGAAGCTCTATCTCTCGAATAACCAGCTATCCGTCCTTCCTCAAGGCATCTTCATGAATCTTCCCAAACTGCAGCAACTCACACTTTATGAAAACCAGCTGCAGACGCTGTCTCCAAACACCTTCGGTCCGATGCCGATCCAGGAGCTGTGGCTGTACGACAACATGCTGAGCCGAGTCGAGCGCGACGTGTTCGGGAATTTGACTCACATGCGACTCCTGGTGCTCAGTCGGAACCGCATCTCCCACGTGTCCCCCGGAGCGTTCGCTGGCATGGACGAGCTGCAGGAGATCTCGCTGCACACCAACCGTCTGGTGGAGCTGGAGGAAGGGGTTTTCCGAGGTCTCCCCAAACTGGTGAACATCTCACTGGAAAACAACCAGCTTCGGAACCTTCCAGCCAAGCTGCTCGATGGAACCCCCGACTTCTTTCAGGTGGAACTCCAAAACAACTCTCTGTCCAGTTTACCGCAGCAGGTTCTCGACTCGCTGACCAACACGTCCCACGTGGTGCTTCATGAAAACCCATGGAAATGTGACCAGGACATCCTTCCACTTCGAGACTGGCTGAGGAAACATCCAGGAAAGGTGAAGAACGTCTTGTCCCTCATGTGCTTCGTTCCCTCTCATCTGAGGAACATTAGTGTAATTACTGTTAATGCAAGAATGATTCTTCAAACATCCAGCAAGAACACGAATACTGAACAAACGCATGCGACTCCTCCATCCAGAAGCAGCTCCACCTTACAGACCATGTTTGTCCCCGATGGTAGAACCGTCTCGACAGCAGTCTCAACAGCAGTCTCGACATCCACGGAACCCACAGTAAACGACGCCGCTGTTGATCTGCAGGACATGTCCATTGTCCTTCTTTGCGTAACGGCCGTCGCCGTCGTTTTATTTGCTTCCGGCGTTTTCTGCTGGCGGATGAGGAAACGGGACAGCAGAACTTTACACCACGGAACAAATGCATACACTAAAGAAACTGCAACTTAATAATGCAGGTTCTTCATAATGACCTAATAATTAGTATGTAGTCAGGTGGTGGGTGGCACGGTGGCTTAGTGGTTTAGCATGTTCTCCTCTCAGCGCTAGGGATTCCCGGTTCGAATCCCCACCTGGGTGGAGTTTCCATGTTCTACCCGTGTCCGCGTGGGTTTCCTCCGGGTTCTCCGGTTTCCTCCCACACTCCAAAAACATGGATCAAGGTCAATTGAATTCTCTAAATTGCCCCATATAGAGTGTGTCTGTGTGATTGAGTGTGCCCAGGGATAGATGGGCGTCCTGTCCTGGGTGTATCTGCCCAGCGCCCGAAACGTTCTCCCCTGGATGGGCATGGGAACCCCCCCACCCACCCACCCCACGACCCTAGTTCAGGATAAAGCGGAAGACAATGAATGGATGGATGGATAGTCAGCTAGTTCTGTGGTAATAAAAAATACATAATAATTGATTGCGGTTCCTTTTATTAATTATTAAATAATTTACTAAAACAGATTATAGATTAAAAGGACAAGAATGTCTGGATCTTGAATTACTAAAAAATAACCTTTTTCTTCCTCTAAACAACAAACTGGATGACAACGGTTTACCGCAGTCTCCGTTCTTATTAGAAAACGGGTAGTTCCGCTCCTTAAATCTGATTGGCTGAGCCGTTTGTCCAGCCGCGACATTACTGACAATGACACCTCTGAACACTTCACATTCGCAGCAATACATTATTTTAAATCGTAAAAAACAGATTAATATAAACAGCCAGCAGATTTCTGATGAGCACTACACCTGTTGCGCTCGTGGTTTGTCAATTGTGTTTTGTAATTTTGGCCACTAGAGGGCATTTTTTTGATTATTAGAGAAACCGGTATCCTGTTACTTAACAGTGTTCACCAGATAATTAAAATTTTTGTTTTCATAGAACAGATTTATCAATCAAACCAATTGTTTTTATTATATTGTTTTTACAACATTTAAAAAAAAATAATAAATCACGGGTAAGCAGTGGCGTTAATCGAACACGCGGGGCCTAACACCTCTTTCCCGTGATTTATTCACAATAATGAATGCACTCCAGTGCCTTATTGCTTTACTAACACGGGGTCAACTTAGTAAACAGTTTTAATAACTATTAACTATTAATCTGCTGATCACTGGTTTCATTATAATACTTTAATAAATTCCAAATAAATGAAGAATCAATCCAAATACTGTTTTCCATCATCTGTACAGTGATCTCTCCAAACATCTGTTGTAGAGAAGGTAGAAAAAATTAAAATCTGTATTTCATTTTATTTTTATTACGCAGCATGATTCCTGCATTGAATAACTGGACTGAACCTAATAAAGAGGATGCTGTACTACACACACAGTGTATGTTATTTTTGTGTATAAAAGTTCCTGTGGTTGTATTTATGTACTGCTTTGGTGTATTTAGTGTCTGTGTTTCTGATTTCTTTGTGCATTAAATTGTTCATGCAATCTGGTGATGGTTGATTTCAGTGGCAGGGCAAGAAAATAACAGCCTGGCAATCTTCTTTGTCTTCCAGCTGTTCCCATTAGGGGGCGCCATGAATCATTATTCTCCTTCTCACCCTGTTCAGGGTATCAATCTCAAGTCACCCCAATCACCTGCATGTCCTTCCACACCACATCCATACAGCTCCCACCACGTCCCTCCTCTACTCCTCCAGCCGATATAAACCTCCCTACTCCTGAAAAGTAATTAAAAGTCATCGGTTATCAACCCCCTTACGGCTGCTTCCTCAGCGGGTTTCTCAGCCTGTATACAAAATTAGATAGAGTGTTTGTTAGCCTTAAAAAAATAAACTGTTGGGGTAAAAAAAAAATCTGTCATGAAAATATATCGTTTTCAAAAAAGTTGTAAATTCCACTTTGGCCACCTGATGGCAGTGTTGTAGCAGATATTGAAAGCCTGGTTACAGCTCTCATTCTAATCTATTTTGCCTACAGGGCTGAAGACACAGAGGAGTGTGTCCTCCACATTTAAGCCATCCGTGCAGTGACACACACACACACACACACACACACACACACACACACACGAGTGAAGTGAGCGCACGTGCCCAGAGCGGTGGGCAGTCCTGTACATGGCGCACAGGGAGCAATTGGGGTTAGATGCCCTGCCCAGGGGCACTTCAGCAACAGTAGGTGGTGGAACCATAAATGGTGTAGAACTACTACAACTGCCCCTATACCCCCCTATATCCATCCTATATATATATATATATATATATATATATATATATATTTTTTTTTTCATTTTTTTTTTTTTCATTCATTCATTATCTCCCGCTTATCCTCTATTAGGGTTCCCCATGCCCATCCAGGGGAGAACGTCTCGGGCGCTGGGCAGATACACCAAGGACAGGGCGCCAATCCATTGCTGGGCACACACTCACTCACACATACACACTCTATATGGGGCAATTTTGAGAATTCAATTAACTTCATCCATGTTTTTGGACTTTGGAAGGAAACCGGAGAACCCGGAGGAAACCCACGCAGACACAGGGAGAACATGGAAACTCCACCCAGATGGGGATTCGAACCGGGAATCCCTAGAGCTGAGAGGCGAACGGGCTAACCACTAAGCCACCGTGCCGCCATATATATATATATATATATATATATATAAATAATGTATGCCAGGTCACATTTTCGATTCATTAAGCATTATAATCACATTCATGAAGCTTAATATCTTTAGGACACGTGTCATATGGATCTGTTTCTATATAAACACTGTTAGACACACTGTGTTACAACAATACACCTTTATATACGTCTGTATAACGCAAAGTGACATTGCATCATTATACAGATTTCAACTGTGCAGCAGTTTATCATAAAGACCACTGTAATAAAACTCTCATGCTCTCATTAAAATAACTCGACTAATTAAGCAATTATAACTGCTAATGAAAACTATTAAACTCTATTTTCAGGCATCATGGTAAGTGTTACTAATTATTAGCGCATAAATATTAGAACATGGCAATAATAGATGTTCTTAAATAGAGTCAAATTATCTTGTATTTTGTAATGTTTTTAATAAAAATAAATAATAATAATAATAATAAAAATAATAATAATAATAATAATAATAATAATAATAATAATAAATAATAATAAAATTATATAGTGATAATGCATTATGACATTTTGTTTTATAAAGCTGCAAGTTCCTATTGCTCACACTTTAAAGGTATGATTATGAAGATAATTATGTTTATAAGAACTTTTTGATATGTGGATCTTCTCCACTGTGGCGCCACCTAACGGGAAGAAGAGATAATTTAAAGTATAAAGTAGAGTTTAAATTCTCACAGCTAAAATATTTAATGTTAAGAACAGAAGTCTTTGAACCAGAGCATCAGATGTAAAAGAAATCATTTAATGTGATTAATATGAACGTACAGATTTGCTAATGTCTTGACCCCGGAGTCTATTTACTTACATATTTTTTTAAGTTTTATTTTTTGTTATAATAATGGCTTGAACATGTATAATCTTCATATTTGATCTATTTTTTTTTCTCTTTAAAGCAGTTTCTATGGTTTCCTTCTGGAATTCCGTGGCCGTGGTTAAGGCCGTGCAGAACGTGCATAGTTTTATCTATCGGACTCGAGAACGCCTCGGCTGCTCGTCAACTATTATATTTTGTGATGCAAATGGCACGGACAATGGGGGCACGGCGAGCCCAAGCCCAGATTGATTAATTGAATTATGCTGAGGTTTGAGGAATGCAGCCGTCTCACTGCCGACGCCTCCGGAATAAAAATGCTCCGCCTTAAAGCGGGACATAAAAGATAAAGAATTGAGAAAAACGGGTCTGAAAATGAAGATGCACTCGATGTTTCATTCTCATCCTTCATTTATATTTGATTTGAACACCGTTTATTAAATAAATATAGATTGTAAGTGGGCGGCACGGTGGCTTAGTGGTCATCACGTTTGCCTCTCAGCGCTAGGGATTCCCGGTTCGAATCCCCATCTGGGTGGAGTTTCCATGTTCTCCCCGTGTCTGCGTGGGTTTCCTCCGGGTTCTCCAGTTTCCTCCCACAGTCCAAAAACATGGATCAAGTTAATTGAGTTCTCAAAATTGCCCTGTTTAGAGTGTGTCTGTGTGAGTGAGTGTGTGCCCAGCGATGGATTGGCACCCTGTCCTGGGTCTATCTGCCCAGCGCCCGAGATGTTCTCCCCTGGATGGGCATGGGGAACCCCACCACGACCCTAATAGAGGATAAGCGGAAGATAATGAATGAATGAATGAATAGATTGTAAGTTTGCTTTTGGAACTATTATGAGGGTCTCAAAGCAGAATTCAGTTCACCCAGCACTTGCTCACTCACACACAAGCACACACTATATAGATGCAATTTAGACAGGGGCAATTAAGAGCAGCCAATTCACTTGGGATCAATGTCTTTTGGACCGTGTTGGGAAACCGGAGAATCCGGAGAAGAACAATGTGAAAATGGCGAGAACATGAACACTCCACCCAGATAAGGATTCGGACCTGGATCCCCAGCGCTGAGAGGTAGACGTGCCACCCACCGCCGCGCCGCCTAACTGTAGAAAAACTCTTAGAACCTCTAGAAACAATGAGATGAACTGGGTACTGGGACATAATTTATGCTGTTACTATGAGACGTTCGAAGTGGTAATCCAAAATGTTATGTATGAAAACATCATACGGAGTCGTTATATTAGGGTGGGGTCGTTAGAGTCAGCTCATCTTAATAATAAATACTTAGGAAGTATTTAAACTCAAAGAACCAAACACATGACCAGTTAATTAACTAAAGAGAGGGAACCAAACAGGGCGGTACAGTGGCTTAGTGATTGGCATGTTCTCCTCTCAGCACTAAGGATTCCCGGTACGAATCCCAATCTGGTTGGAGTTTCCATGTTCTCCCAATGTCTGCATGGGTTTCCTCCGGGTTCTCCGGTTTCCTCCCACAGTCCAAAAACATGGATCAAATTCAATTGAATTCTCCAAATTGCCCCATATAGAGTGTGTTTGTATGTGTGTTAATGCGCCCTGTACCTGGTGTATCTGCCCAGCGCCCGAAACCTTCTCCCCTGGATGGGCATAGGGAATCCCCCCGCGACCCTAATAGAGGATGAAGCGTAAGATGGATGGATGGAACCATTTATTCATTCATTCATTCATTATCTTCCGCTTTATCCTCTATTAGGGTTGCGGGGGGTTCCCCATGCCCGTCCAGGGAAGAACGTTTCGGGCGCTGGGCAGATACACCCAGGACAGGACGCCAATCTATCGTTGGGCACACACTCACTCACACACACACTATATGGGGCAATTTGGAGAACTCAATTGACTTGATCCATGTTTTTGGACTGTGGGAGGAAACCGGAGAACCCGGAGGAAACCCACACGGATACGGGGAGGACATGGAAACTCCACCCAGATGGGGATTCGAAACAGGAATCCCTAGAGCTGAGAGGAGAACATGCCAACCACTAAGCCACCGTGCCACCCTGGATGGAACCAAATAAGGGATAAATAGTTAATTAACTGAAACTAACTGGAAGCAAGGTAATGAGTGGCCTGGCTCTCCTAAGTCTGTTCTAGATTCCGAAGCACC
>JAFMOD010000666.1:509370-539370 GCA_019802435.1 Corydoras maculifer | reverse complement strand
ACAGTGTGAGTGTTAACAAGTTTTGGTTCCCACAATGTTATGTATACCTGGTACACACACACACACTCCTTGATTGGTCATTCTGTCCTGATTAGAATCAGAAACCTCTTGAGACATGAATGTCCGTAGCCCCGCTGCTCAGTCAGGCATTATCGCCATAGCCTGCTCACTGGTCATTTCTTCCACACGCATTGCGTGTCACTGAAGCAGGTAGTAATGTTCATTACCCCAACCACAAGAGGGAGAACCAGATTACCTCTGTCCTTTCAAAAAGTGAAAACAAGGCCATAATTAGAGATGGCTGACCTGAGGCCTATGCTGAGTAGATGAACAGTGGGGGGGCTTGCCCTCTAAAACGATAATCTCTTGGATTGCTCTCACTATGGTGCTCTTCATGTCCATTTTATTAGGAATGGATAACAAGAGTCGTAAGCTCCTTAGCACTGAATTACAATTATTGGGGGATAATCACAGCCCTCTCTCTCTATTAGCCACCTCTCTTACTCTTAGCCACTTCTGATGAAGTGCCCCTAATACGCATATAATCAATGTTTCATTGAGCTTCGCTGGTTTTTCATTAAGGAGTTATTCACTGTGGTGAATTTTATTGCATCTTAGAGCAGAAGGCTAAGCAACTTCATTGCTTCTCGACACAGCGGTGCTACAAAGTAAGCCCACAGAGGGCATTAGGAGGGAGGCGCACATCCGTTAGATTGTGGAAGAAACTTTCAAAATAGCTGCACATTTGTTAAAACAAAAACAATTGGAAATAAGAATTTAAAAAATAGGGCGGCACCGTGGCTTAGAGGTTAGATTCCCGGTACGAATCCCAATCTGGGTGGAGTTTCCATGTCCTCCCCGTGTCCGTGTGGGTTTCCTCCGGGTTCTCCGGTTTCCTCCCATAGTCCAAAAACATGGATCAAATCAATTGAGTTCTCCAAATTGCCCCATATAGAGTGTGTCTGTGTGAGTGAATTAGTGCCCAGTGATAGATTGGCGCCCTGTCCTGGGTGTATCTGCCCAGCGCCCGGAATGTTCTCCCCTGGATGGGCATGTGATGGCACATCGCCCCCTGTGACCCTAGTTTTCCGAAATTCTCACACAGTCCAATGTACATGGATTCAAGGTAAATTAAATGGTTTAAATTGCCCCTATATAGTGTGACTGTGTGAGTGAGAGTGCCCAGCGATAGATTGGTGTGCCCAGTGTCTGAAACGTTCTCCACTAGATGGGCATGGGGAACCCCCCGCGAGCCTAATAGAGGATTAAGGGGAAAATAATGAATGAATGAATGAATGAATAAATACAGAATAGTCACATGTCCTGGCTCTTTACGTTACTTCACTAATAATTGTTCGCACTGGGCCACCAAAGTCAGACTGCAACAGGCTCGTAGGGGGACAGGCAATTGACACCCTGATTGGTTTATTGTACGTTATGTCCGAAAGACACCCACGTTTTCACCACAGCAAACACACACACAGACACGGCCAGAACCAATCCGCAGAGTGCGCTATTAACGGCTCTGTAATGACGTCTCATTAGATTTAATGCTTCCTTATTCGTCTGCTTCGAATCTTTAAACATACAAAGCCTTTTATTCTAGCGAAGAAACATAGAGACAATCAAAGTGACGTTTGCCTGGCATCCCACACCCCTCACGTACCGATGCAATAAAGACGGTGATAAGCAGCACAAGCTGGCCCCGTTTAAACAGCCGAAGCTTTTCTTCCTTAATTACGATATGTTAGACCTCTTAACAGGATTGTCAACCACCGAAGACTGAAGGCTTTTTAGGAAACGCTTTGCAGCTGAAATGTGCCTTTGAGCAGTGATTTTCCAAGGCTTTCTTGCTTCACTTTAAAGCTTGATCCAATTCCCCCAGCCCCCTTTGACTGGGACTGGGAGACAAATCCAAGTCATCACTGCTATCAATGACCTGCAATCATGAACCAAATGCACATAACATCTATTTTAAGAGACTTATTTAGATTTCTTCCTGAGTGGAGGCTCCATCCAGGACATCATGACATACAGTAACCTGCCAAGAGGCCCCATTAGTGGGATTTGTCACGGGAAAGTCGAATAATTAGAGTCAGGCCAGCACAAAGGGCCATTGTGTAATAATTTGGAGGCTTCCTCAGGGTCTTATCATAAAAATGGCAGAACTATTTTCGAATGAAGTTATATTTACAGGCAGTAATCAGATCAGACCCTCTCTGTTTTTTTAAATCCCGATATATTCTGCAGGCGAATCTGAAGGGTGGCTCTGTTCCTGCCACAGTACGGCATCGCGGCCGCCAGTGAATCCCGGCGATAACAATCCCAGCCAAAGGCTACTAGCGTGCTGCGGCTTTGTTGGACCGGCATCACAAGCTGCGCTCATGCTATCACCACCCCATCCACCATCCACCAGGCTTTCCACAGAGCAGACACATTTGCAGGCTTCCAATGCCAGTCCGCTTCCCCTTTGTTACCAAGGCTTAAATCGCATTCCCATGTTTCCTCCCTGAACCTGGAGGAGCTTAAGCGACGGTTCCGAAATAGATAGCGCCAAAGCAGAGACAGATGTGAGGCAAGGCAGAGAGCGCCAAGACTTAAGAACGATACCCCGTGGCCTCCGTCGATGCCGGTTACTTTAATAAGCTTGCTGCGTGTGTGCGGTGCCCATTAAAATGCGCACTAGACACTCGCATGACTGGACTCGATTAAAAACAACGGAGTCGGAAGCGTTTAAGACTTCATACTTTACATCGTTTCGTTTGCATAAATCAGAACGAGCCCTAATTTAGTGGAGGCAGTACTTAGAGCAGCATGTGTTTCCCATCATGGAGATTTAGGTAGTGTACCTAGGCTCCGCACATGTGGGATGAAACGAACGCCCACTTGGTCTTTACTGAACCCCAGACCCAGAGGACAGTCCTCAAAGGTCAAGCGAGAGAGCCGGACGGCTCGGATTCGATCCGAAGAAGAAAGAAACGCAGTAAAATTGAAGTTATGAGGCTGTCAGGAGTCTGGAGGAACGGGAAACTATCATTTTGGCCTTTCGAGTGACTAATAAAAGGATTTCAAGTTTCCAAGCAGCTGCAGCCCACCGTAAGGACGTCGCGGTTACGTGCACCACCAACACAAATGAAGGTAGATTTACAGTAGATCACAGTCTGGAGCGTCAGTAGCACAATCCCATAAATGCTTTTAATTAAATTAAATACATATTCTACATGGGAGGCTTAGTGGTTGGCATGTTCTCTTCTCATCACTAAGGATTCCCGGTTCGAATCCTCATCTGGGTGGAGTTTCCATGTCCTCCCCGTGTCTGTGGGTTTCCTCCGGGTTCTCCGGTTTCCTCCCACAGTTCAAAAACATGGATCAAGTCAATTGAGTTCTCCAAATTGCCCCATATAGTGTGTGTCTGTGTAAGTGAGTGTGTGTCCAGTGATAGATTGGCGCCCTGTCCTGGGTGTATCTGCCCAGAGCCCGAAACGTTCTCCCCTGTATGGGCATGGGTAACCCCCCCCCCCCTTGCGACCCTAGTAGAGGATTAAGTGGAAGATAATGGATGGATGGATGGATGGATGGACATAGTCTACACTATACTGTTCACAGAGAATTGGAGAACCTCATAGAGAAGCGCATTAAGTCCAGGTAGCTGCACCGTTCATCGCTATCTGGGCAGTTAATTAGGGCTGCAACAAAAAATCAATTATGAAAAGGGTTGTTAACAAGTTTCATTATCGATTCGTTATGTGGGCGGGACGGTGGCTTAGTGGTTTAGCATGTTCTCCTCTCAGCGCTAGGGATTCCCGGTTCGGATCCCCATCTGGGTGGAGTTTCCATGTTCTCCCTTTATCCCCGTGGGTTTCCTCCGGGTTCTCCGGTTTCCTCCCACAGTCTAAAAACATAGATCAAGGTCAATTGAGTTCTCCAAATTGCCCCATATGGAGTGTCTCCGTGTGAGTGAGTGTGTGTGTGCCCTGTGATAGATTGGTGTTCTCCCCTTGATGGACATGGGAAAAGCGTAAGATAATGGATGGATGGAAGGTCATAAGTTTGCCATAAAGCCTATCCCGGTTTAATTTTCTGTAAAAGTAATGAACAACCCCCCCCCCCCACCCCCGTTCCTCTCGTCTACAGCGCGACACGGCTTGCGCCGCTGGAGGAAAGTGTGATGTAAGTGTTGAAACGGTTTCTAACACCTAATACATGACACCACCTATAATAATCTTCAAAGGCATTGAGTGGTACATTTGGCCGCCGTCCCGGGAAGGCGATCACGCACACACCCGGCGCTTCGCTCTTACGCCGTCCCTCCCACTGCCCTCGCTCTCGTGTGGGTTTATGTTTCAGCACGCAGCCGTAAAGATACTGTTTCCCTGCAGGTGTTCCATCAAAGACTCCAGCATGCCTCCACCCATGTGGCCTGTGCGCAGGCGAAGTTACCGGGGCATTTATAGGCCATCGCGGACCCCGAATCGAAAGGCCATGTGGAGCCTGTCTGGAGCTGGGGCTCAGGGTTTCGTCCTGGAGCACGTCTTGAATCTTTACTCGGTGGAATAAGCAGATATATTTATGGTAATGCTTTCTGTAAGCTTGTCATTTATTTTAATTACGATGGAAACATGACGTACTAATTCACACGCTGTGGGTTCGTCCACTGCGGCGTGTCCATGTGTGCCTAACCAGTGGAGGGTGCACGCACTGGTGCCGCTGATTCACTGTAGGGCTGCGATTATTATTACTAATGATTATTTTGACCGATTATTTTGACCGATTAATCGATGGATCAGACAAAAGAATCATTTCCATGTCTTTATTTATCAGCTCAATAAATTTATTTACAATAGGAGTTACAATAGGAGGCGGGCGGCACGGTTGCGGGACGCCCCCTAATGGACTCACATATAGTTTTCCGGTTTTTAGTTTTTCCATTTGTTTAATATCTCAACATGGCTGTCCTACATTGTTGTTGCTGCCTGGCCGCTCAAGGAGGATGAGTTCCCCACTGAGTCTTGGTCCTCCCAAGGTTTCTTCCTTGAATAACAACATATAAGGGAGTTTTTTCTTGCCACTGTCGCTTCGGCTTGCTCTTTGGGGGTTTAAAGGCTTTTCATTCTGTAAAGCTGCTTTGTGACGATTTACTGTTGTAAAAAACGCGACAGAAATAAATAACTTGAACTTGAACTTAGTGGTTGGCATGTTCTCCTCTCAGCGCTAGGGATTCCCGGTTCGAATCCCCATCTGGGTGAAGCTTTCATGTCCTCCCCATGTCTGTGGGTTTCCTCTGGGTTCTCCAGTTTCCTCCCACAGTCCAAAAAACAGTTGAGTTTTCCAAATTGCCCCATATAGTGTGTGTGTGTGTGAGTGAGTGTGTGCCCAGCGATGGATTGGCGTCCTGTCCTGGGTGTATCTGCCCAGTGCCCGAAACATTCTCCCCTGAATGGGCATGGAGAACCCCCCCACGACCCTAATATAGGATAAAGCGGAAGATAATGAATGAATTAATGAGTTTAACGCATCTACCTAGCCCAAAGAGTGTCACCTTCTGTTCAACCCGCTCTAGTTTTTATTTTTTCAGCGTTGATGAAGCGCTGCAGGTGACGTAAACGGTTACGACAACGCGAGTAACACGTAAATCGTGCAACACAAGGAATCTATCCATCCATTATCTTCCACTTTATCCTCTACTAGGGCTGCGGGGGAGTGGTTCCCCATGCCCATCCAGGGGAGAACGTGTTGGATGCTGGGCAGATACACCCAGGACAGGACGCCAATCTATTACTGAACACACACTCACTCACACATTTGACCTTTATCCATGTTTCTGGACTGTGCGGACACGGGGAGAACATGGAAACTCCACCAAGATGGGGATTCGAACCGGGAATCCCCAGCGCTGAGAGGAGAACGTGCTAAACACTAAGCCACCGTGCCGCCCAACTTATCACACACACACACACAAATAAACACACTATTTAGAGGGGGTTCCGCATGCCCAACCATGGGAGAACGTTTCAGGCACTGGGCAGATACACCCAGGGCAGGGCGCCAATCTATCACTGGGCACACGCTCACTCACAGAGACACACTCTATATGGGGCAACTTGGAGAACTCAATTGACCTTGGTCCATGTTTTTTGGACTGTGGGAGGAAACCGGAGAACCCGGAGGAAACCCATGCGGACACGGGGAGAACATGGAAACTCCACCCAGATTGGGATTCGAACCGGGAATTCCTAGCGCTGAGAGGAGAACATGCCAACCACTAAGCCACCCTTAAAAACACTAATATAACAAAAAAATTAGGAGTGAAAATTAAAAAAAAATGCAGAATGAGAAGTTTGTGCAAAGTAAGACCTTTGTAATGGATGTGTTCAAACACGTACGGAACGTTCTACCGTTTCCCAACTGGAATGTTAACCACATATTAAACCAGTGTGAAAGTTTTATTACTTAATGCAACCTTTTACAGCTTACCACCCAGAGGTCGGAACTTCTTTTATAAACATGTGGAGCCCTGTGATAATTTGTAAAGGAGAGAGAGCTGCACATTCCAGAGACCGTTAAAGATTTGCCAAAAGGATGTGATCACGCCGTACGCCGATGACTACGGGGTGCGTGTGGGTGCATGCCTGCTGAGTCTGCACCGTGCAGGTGGGGTTCAGAGAGTGGGGGGGTGGTTTGGGGTAAGACACAATCCCAGATACAGCAGTGTAGTACAACAGATCATCCATCCATTATCTTCCGCTTTATCCTATATTGGGGTCGTGTGGGGGGGGGTTCCTCATGCCCATCCAGGGGAGAACGTTTCGGGCGCTGGGCAGATACACCCAGGACAGGGCGCCAATCTATCGCTGGGCACACACTCACACATACACACTTGCCCCTATATGGAGCAATTTGGAGAACTCATTTGACTTGATCCATGTTTTTAGACTGTGGGAGGAAACTGGAGAACCCGGAGGAAACCCACGCGGACACGGGGAGAACATGGAAACTCCACCCAGATGGGGATTCGAACCGGGAATCCCCAGCCCTGAGAGGAGAACATGCCAACCACTAAGCCACAGACAGATCAGAGCTCAGTAATTAATAAAGAATATTTATTTATCCAGAGTTCGTGATCCTGGGTAGAGTTTTCATGTTCTCACCATGTCCACGCAGGTTTGCTCTCAGTCCAAAAACATGGATTCAAGGTGAATAGGCAGCTCTAAGTTGCCCCTATCTAAATTGCCACATATAGTGTGTGTGTGTGTAAGTGAGTGTATTTCCAACCGCTTAGTGGTTGGCATGTTCGCCTCTCAGTCCTGGTTCGAATCCCAATCTGGGTGGAGTTTGCATGTTCTCCCTTTATCCCCGTGGGTTTCCTACAGGTTCTCCGGTTTCCTCCAACAGTCCAAAAACATGGATCAAGGTCAATTAAGTTCTCCAAATTGCCCCATATAGAGTGTGTCTGTGTGAGTGAGTGTGTGCCCAGTGATAGATTGCCCCACTGTCCTGGGTTTATCTGCCCAGCGCCCGAAACGTTCTCTCCTGGATGGGCATGGACATCGCACCCTGTAACCCTAGTTTTCCGATTTTCTCACACAGTCCAATGTACATGGATTCAAGGTAAATTGGATGGTTTAAATTGCCCCTATATAGTGTGACTGTGTGAGTGAGAGTGCCCTTCACACGACCCTAGTAGAGGATAAAGCAGAAGATAATGGATGGATGGAAACAACAGTAAGTCCACTATATGAGTATGAATATAAGTCGTACTGTTTCATTCAGCTCTGATTCTGCCCCTAACAGCCCATAATAACTACCGTCATCATTAGAGCATGATGCAAGAATTAGCTGAGTGCTCCCTGCTCTTGTTCAGACCTCCTTAATAACATTTCAGCGACCTTTAAAAGACTTAAAAGTATTCAAAAGCCTTAAAAAGCCGCATTCGCAGACCATTTGTGGTGTTTTATCCCGAACCTGAGTCTGTTCTCCTCATAATCCCCTGCAGCGCATAGCAGACTGCACCTGTCCCACCGGATCCTCCCCGAGGAACGCTCCGAGGGACACCACGTGGGCTACTGAAAAGGACTAAAAGGAGCCGCCATTGGGCCAGAAAGAATTCCGGGACGCGGAGCTCCGGATCAGCTGTTTAATCCCGAACTATAGGACGATAGTCACTGTTGCTTAACATAATGAATTGGGTCTCTTTGTGAGCGCTGGTTCCTTTTGGGACGGCTTATTGAAACATATCAAAGCTCCGTCACTGAATGCATGTCAGGCCGTAAAAAAAAAAAAAAAAGGCCTCAGAAAGTGGCGCTGAAGATGTGGACTGGCTCATAAAAGAGCCGGGCTTAGATCATATTTACACAGCATTCATTCACTTTATAAACCCTGTTGAGCCACATCCTATTTAGATAAGAGAATGTGTGTGTGTGTGTGTGTGTGTGTGTGTGTGTGGTAAAGATATCTACTGTATTCCTTTAGACAATTCACCGAAATGATTGTCCGCGGCATGGGAAAGTAAATAAGCGGGATTATGTAGTTTGACAGGTGCGGCGGGGTGAATGGCGCTAAACCGTGTTTGCTCTCACAAAGGTGGGAAACGCTGCAGCTCCGGCTTCTGCGAACGTAACGGCACACGGACATTAGAGCCGTGTTAGGAAATCTCAATCTCCACGATGGACCTTCTCTGAACACGTCGAAAATACCGCAGCACAGTGGATTTTAAAGTACTCCGAATCAAGCGGTTTATTTATGAGAAAACGAGTTAAAGCAGGTGGCACTCTATGGCTTAGTGGTTTAGCATGTTCTCCTCTCAGCACTGGGGATTCCCGGTTCGAATCCCCATCTGGGTGGAGTTTCCATGTCCTCCCCGTGTCTACGTGGGTTTCCATTGGGTTCTCCGGTTTCCTCCCACAGTCCAAAAACATGGATCAAGTCGATTGAGTTCTCCCAATTGCCCCCTATAGAGTGTGTATGCGTGTGTGTCTGTGTGAGTGATCGTCCCTGTCCTGGGTGTATCTGCCCAGCGCCCGAAACTTTCTCCCCTGGATGGGTATAGGGAACCCCCCCCCCCCCCCGCGACCCTAATAGAGGATAGAGCAAAAGATAATGGATGGATGGATATTGATTAATTTGTTATATTTGGTTTCATGTGGTTGGATCAAGGTCAGTTGAATTCTCCAAATTGCCCCATATGGAGTGTGTCTGTGTGTGTGAGTGTGTGCCCAGCGATAGATTGGCACTCTGTCCTGGGTGTATCTGCTAATCCCCTAAATAGTGTTATTTGTGTGTGTGTGTGTGTGTGTGTGTGTGTGTGTCATAAGTTGGGCGGCACAGTGGCTTAGTGGTTAGCATGTTCTCCTCTCAGTGCTGGGGATTCTCGGCAACTTTAGTCTTTATGAGTTTTGTATGTTCTCCATGAGGACATGTGTTAACGACCTGTTTTTCAGGTGAACTGAGTCGACCTAATTGCCCCTTGGTGTAAATGTGTTTATGCGTCTGCCCTGAGACGAACTTCCGACCTATCCCGGCCGTTTTCCAGTATGCTGCCCGCTTCGTTTCGTCTGCGTTTCCGACACGTCGGGTTTCGAACTCCGTCAGTGCAGATTCGTCATTAAAAGCGTGTCGTTTAATGACCTCGTTGAGCCACTGCGCTGCATGTTTTATGACTTTTCCTGCTTTAACACACCCGTCTTTAACTCCATAATGAGGTGCGAACAGGCTGATTACCTGGAGGAGGCAGGGCGGAGGCAACTTTGGGGTGGAGACCCGTTAGGGGCAAGTCTGAGAAATCTCATCTCTAATCTGTCATTGTCTTCTGCATCATCCTCCACTAGGATCGCGGTGTGCCCATCCAGAAGAGAACGTTCGGGCAATGGGTAGATACACCCAGGACAGGATGCCAGTCCATCACAGGACTCACACACATTATAGCAGCCATTTCACCTTAAATCCATGTTTTTGGACTGTGGAAAGAACACTGGGGAACACACCAACACGTGCACACAATAAGCCACACCCACTGACTAGGTCACCCCATAGACATGTCCCTGCATCACACTAGTTGCAACAGGGCAATCAAAAGCCCGAGGCCCCGAGCTGACCTGGAGCCCCCAGACGACGACTGCTTATAAATTAAATTAAATTAAACTACTAATTGTGTGAGCGAGTGTTAATATTCAGTGAAGGTCCATCCATCCATCTATTATCTTCCACTTTATCCTCTATTAGGGTCACGGGGTGTTCCCCATGCCCATCCAGGGGAGAACGTTTCGGGCACTGGGCTGGACAGGGCGCCAATCTATCACTGGACACACACTCACTCACACAGACACACCCTATATGGGGCAATTTGGAGAATTCAATTGACCTTGATGCATGTTTTTTTGGACTGTAGGAGGAAACTGGAGAACCCGGAGGAAACCCACACGAACACGGGGAGAACATGGAAACTCCACTCAGATTAGGATTCGAACCAGGAATCCCTAGTGCTGAGAGGAGAACATGCCAACCACTAAGCCACCATGGCACCACAGCACCTCCTCGCCCATACCCAGTGCATCTGAACGGTCATGTGACCTGAGCCTCCAAGCCTGACAGATCAGAGCTGAAATCTGACTTGTTAGAGTGAATGTCCTCAGCGGTGATATTCAGCTCTGTATCCGAATTTAATTCCGGAACCGGAATCACGCCTGTCTAAGGTGCGGGCTTCCATGATACGGAAGTGCGGACAAAATCTTTTTTTCACAGACCCATAAATAAATCTATTGGCCTCCTGGGAGGAAAGCGATACCCTGGCATGTTGCACATGCCTTTTCCGGACGGTTCCCACACTCACAGCCATCTCGCTCCGTCTGGACCTCACCAAAAGTGCTGGCTCCCTCATTCCAGCACTCTGCGCTGCGCCTCTCCGCTTCCTCAGGCCCTGCGGTTTGGACAGCTGCAGCTCGTGGAAAACATCCGCCACACATGAAGACACATCCAGCGGCCTCTGCCAGACTCTGGGAGAGGGAGAACACATGCATGCGTGTGTGTGTGTGTGTGTGTGTGTGTGTGTGTGTGTGTGTGTGCACATGTGTGTGCTGTGTGGGTAGCACTTTTCCCAACCCCTCAGGACACATGTCTGCCTGTTTTCTCCCTTCCCACACCATCCAAACTCTTTAAACACTGACGCACACACACACACACACACGCACACACACACACACAGACACACACAAGTCCCAGGGTTCATAGGCCTAATCCCCTGAAGCATGGATCCAATTTAAGGCCTCCCCGCTGTCAGAATGTGGAACATAAACAGGGCCAAGGTTACACGCTGCAACCCTGCCTCTCCCAGTGCCCGGTGCCGGAGTCTGGGCCTTCAGCCAACACTCGCCCTTTGAGACTCAATCGCTCCTGGAGCTGGACTCACTCCATCTGTTTTTTTTAGCTAGGTAATATCGCCCAAATTCCCCCCCACGCCGCTTAAGAAGGTGGTTTCATGCCTCGGCTCCTCCCAAGGTGGCGTCGAGGCGTCGTTGCTCAGCTCGGCTTGACTCGTTACTTGGGCGCATTTCTCTGGTATTAACAGTGAGTTAGGAAATGCTGACTGGGGATTTTAGGCCCCATACACATTCAGGGGAGAACGTTACGGGCGCTGGGCAATTACACCCAGGACAGGGCGCCAACCTGTCGCTGGGCACAGACTATATAGGGCAATTTAAAGCAACTGATTTATGGTTTTGAACCGAAACCGGAGAATCCGGAGGACACTCAAGCAGACAATGGGAGCAGTGGAGACTGGTGCAAAAAAAATTGAGGGGGCGCAAACAAACGGAAAAATTTATAACAAACAAAAAAGTCCTTTTTTTTTTGTAATTTGTAAATTGGGACAATCCGGGAATCCGGATTTTATTTTCTCCAGTGAATGCTTTTGTAAAAGCATTGCAATTTTGTAAAGACAAAACATGTATTTATTTCTTCTTTTAATAAATTCTATCGTCTATTAGACGGCGGCACGGTGGCTTAGTGGTTGGCATGTTCTCCTCTCAGCTCTAGGGATTCCTGGTTCGAATCCCAATCTGGGTGGAGTTTCCATGTTCTTCCCGTGTCCACATGGGTTTCCTCCGGGTTCTCCGGTTTCCTCCCACAGTCCAACAACATGGATCAAGGTCAATTGAATTCTCCAAATTGCCCCATATAGAGTGTGTCTGTGTGAGTGAGTGTGTGTCCAGCGATAGATTACCCCCCTGTCCTGGCTGAATCTTCCCAGCGCCCGAAACGTTCTCCCCTGGATTGGCATGGGGAACCTCACCGCGACCCTTGTAGAGGATAAAGCGGGAGATAATGGATGGATGGATGGATGTCTATTAGACACACAGTACAAATAAATACATTTCTCATTAACTATTTTGCACTTTATAATTAATTCAGTAAATATCTGAACAATTTAAAAGGGGGGTGGCACCCCAGCCCCACTGACTGGGAGAGTGTGGTAACTTCACCCAGATTGGGATTTAAACCTGGTCCACTCCTGGTGTGGAGTCGTGCAGTGATGATGGTTTTAAAGTCTTTAAAGACGTCTCTACGTCTTTCCGCACATACGTTGCATATTGTGCTGATTTGAACATTAGGTTTAAATGACCGAACCACATGGACCCAATAAGCCATGCCCACCATGCCCACCATGCCATGCTATTTGCATGGTGCTAGACATGTCCCTGGATGCCCATGCGCATTCTTAAAATTTGTTGCATGTGTTTTATTATTTGTCTATTGTTTCTATTATGTCTCTATTGTTTGTTCCACATGTATATAAATGTCCTCCTCTTATAGCAAATGTTATAAAAAGGAAAACTGCAGTGCTTGATCTGTTACTTGGTGAAGAAGATCCTCTCCGTCATCCAGACCATCTCTTTTTATCAGGAGAATCTGGCGTGAAATACAATTTCACTCAACGTTAAACTAAACGGCGCTGTAACCTTGATCAAAGCTCCCTGAGAAACAACGTGGCGTTCGGAGCTGTTGATATAAAAAGATCAAACTAATGACTTGTGAGAGCCTCTCTCCTCCGCACGGCCTCCTCTGAAGTGGAGGTCACATCGTACCGAGGCGGCGGCGGTCCTGCTGGATCCGCTGCGAAAGCACGACCCCATCGCAACTCCGCCGAACCCGCCGCCGTGTTTGCGTACGGTCGCACCGGGAGGTGCTGCACTCCTAAACTCGCCCGTCTGCATGAGATTGACTGAGGGGGGGGGGATGCTAAGTTGAAAAGCAGGCAGCAGCAGCTTCCTCCTCTCCTCCCCTCCACCCCCCCCCCCTCGCTCGAAGCTCTCAGCTTAAGCCTCCTCTGTGCCGAAAGCTTTCATCATTTAGAAGTCTGCCGCTTGGATCGTACCTCCTGGCCGTGGGCAGCTGAAACAGCCCACCTTTTCCACTACGCAGTGGGCTGCTTTCATGCAAAACAACCCCTGGAGTCCTCTGTGTCCAGGATTTAAAGTTGTGTTTGCCTTTTTTTGTTTTTTTTTCTTTCCAAATGCTGGAGGTTTGAAATAAGATAAGTGATTATATAATCACCAGTGAGACATCGACGCATAACTGCAGACTGTAATGAGTGAGGACGGCATCACATTATCCATCCATCCATTATATTCCGCTTTATCCTCCACTAGGGTTGCGGGGGGGGTTTGCCCATGCCCATCCAAGGGAGAATCTTTCAGGCGCAGGACAGGACGCCAATCTATCGCTCGGCACACACTCACTCACACACACACACTCTATATGAGGCAATTTGGAGAATTCAATTGACCTTGATCCATGTTTTTGGACTGTGGAAGGAAACCGGAGAACCTGGAGGAAACCCACACAGACACGGGGAGAACGTGGAAACTCCACCCAGATGGAGATTCGAACCGGGAATCCCCAGCGCTGAGAGAAGAACATGCCAACCACTAAGCCACCGTGTCATCCGGCATCAAATCAGATTGAGCCAATGATCAGTTCTTTGCAGAGCTTCAGTGTATATTATATATGTATAAAGTTTGGACACGCCCCCTTTCTGCTCCATGTTCTCAGTTCCACTTCCTGTAAAGATGGACTTTGTAGTTCTATAATTCCACTCTGTAGTCCATCTGTTTGGGTTCTACAGTACATACTGTGTACTCTGTTCTAATGCTCAGAACCCCAATAGTACCACCACAGAGCAGGGGTTATTGGGTGGGTGCATTATTCCTATACCAGCAGTGTGACTGAGGTGTTTAAATGAAACTCCAGCAGCACTGCTGCACTAAAACCCCCCTCACCACATCAGTGTCACTGCAGAACTGACAATAAACAATCCACCACCCAAATGATACCTGTTCTGTGATGCTCCTGACCAACAGAGAACAGAGAACCAACAGAACACTGATGGACTACAGTCTGGAATTGTAGAACTACAAACTCCATCTATATGGTAAGTGGAGAATTCAACAATGGTGAAGAAAGGGAGCGTGGCCTAACTTTAAAAAAAATATTATTTACCTAATATCATCCTATCCCGGCACCATACCTCCATCCCCTTCGTCTCGGGCGCAGGACAGGGTGCCAATCCATCGCTGGGCACACACTCACTCACACAGACACACTCTATTTGGGGCAATTTGGAAACCTCAATTGACTTGATCCATGTTTTTGGACTGTGGGAGGAAACCGGAGAACCTGGAGGAAATCCACGCGGACACGGGGAGAACATGGAAACTCCACCCAGATGGGGATTCGAACCGGGAATCCCTAGCGCTGAGAGGAGAACATGCTAAACACTAAGCCACCGTGCCGCCCTATTTTCATTTTTAAAGGTCAATAAATTAAAAGGAAAATAAATTAAAAGAAGATAAAGAACTTCACTGGGGGTGCACAAACTTTTGCATAAGACCTAATTGAAATAGCTATCTAAACTGTAAAATACTGACATACTGCTGAAATCCTAAAGCGCTTCAGGGTCCTGAGCATCATCTCCACCCATCGCATCTACAGTGGGAATCCTCTGAGTATCCCGGTTTCCTGCATCAGTCAGTAAATTGGCTTCTCAAACCCGCCCTGGGGGTAGGTGTGGGTAAGTGTGTGTGTGGTGTGTGTGTGTGTACGCAATCTGGGATGTATTATTTCCATATCTTTGCCCTATGCAGACCTGCTCATAATAAATTACTTCACATCGGATACACAGTGGATAAAGAGCTCATTAAATTAAAAAGTATGATTCATATTTATAACCCAAACAACGGCAATAAAGACCAAGAAATCCGTGGAATTAACAAAGAATTGAAGAATGAAGACATTCAGAAGGCCCTCTGTGATGATCTATAGACTGTATTGCAAGCCTTTTGTCAATTTTAAGGCTTGATTACGACAAATCAGCTATTTTGGGCCTCAACCATAAGGAGCTTAGTGACCTGGGTTCATTATCTGAAGTAACTGAATCATATAGGGGTTCCCGGTTCGAATCCCCATCTGGGTAAAGTTTCCATGTTCCGTGTGGGTTTCCTCCGGGTTCTCCGGTTTTCTCCCACAGTCCAAAAACATGGATCAAGATCATTTGAATTCTCCAAATTGCCCCATATAGAGTGTGTCTGTGTGAGTGAGTGTGTGCCCAGTGATAGATTGGTGTACTGTTCTGGGTATATCTGCCCAGCGCCCAAAACATTCTCCCCTGGGTGGGCATGGGGAACCCCCCCACTCCCGCCCCACGACCCCAGTAGAGGATACAGTGGAAGATGATGGATGGAGATATATATATATATATATATATATATATATATATATATATATATATATATATATATAGTTGCACATGTGACCACACCCACTCCTGCTGTGAGTTCCAGTAAGCATCTGTGATGTAGGGTGCGGTAATTCAGTGGTGTTGGATTATAAATCTAAAGGGGCAATCATAGGCTCGTAGTTAAAGGACCACGACCTGAATGTCCCAGGTTTGTCCCAAGATTAAATGTAGAGGACTAATTCCTCTGTGTGTGAGCACTGTAGACAAAGATAAATCACTTTACTCAAATCTGAAGGTTGGGGGTTTGAATCCCAGGTCCCTGAGTTTTCTAATCTGGGTCCTTAAGCAGGGACACTAACCCTCATTGCTACAGGGGGGCTGTTTGCCCAGCCCGGTGTAATGACCCCAAACATGTCGGGATACTAGTAGGTCTTCAAAGTGACCCAATAGAAACATAAACACCTGAGCATACATTTAGATCCTGCAGAACCTCCACCCAGGTTCGCTCATTCATTCATTCATTTATTATCTTCCGCTTTATTCTATATTAGGGTCGCGGGGGGTTCCCCATGCCCATCCAGGGGAGAACGTTTTGGGCGCTGGGCAGATACACCCAGGACAGGGCGCCAATGTATCGCTGGGCACATACTCACTCACTCACACACACACACTCTACATGGGGCAATTTTGAGAACTCAATTGACTTGATCCATGTTTTTGGACTGTGGGAGGAAACCGGAGAACCTGGAGGAAACCCACGCGGACACGGGGAGAACATGGAAACTCCACCCAGATGGAGATTCGAACAGGGGATCCCTAGTGCTGAGAGGAGAACATGCCAACCACTAAGCCACCATGCCGCCCGGTTCGCTGATTCATCAGAACATAATGTCCTTTTTTATTCAGCACTCCAGATTTACTTTTACATTTACGTGGCTGGAGGATGTGTGTGTCAGCCTGCTCTCTGTGGGTCCGCCGCTCTCCGCGAGTCCATTTCACTTCACTTTACATATTGGTCTGCAACATATTACTGAATAAGCTTCTAGAGCTCGATTATAAATTACCATTTCTACAGACTGTTCGTTTTTGCATCTTGGCCAGACATTTTTGATTAATGGTCCAGTTTATCAATACCTGCCACAACCATGAGTGGACAAAAACGGAGGGCCGTAGCAGAACTAACTTAATTCTTGTCATCCGCCCCTTTGCAAGTTATGGGAAAAATAGCAAGGTCTGAAGTTTTGTGGATGAGAGAAGTGTCTTGAATGGTGAAAAAGGAGAAAGGAGCTGAAAGGAAAAGGAACTTGGTCAATGAAAAGGGGTTGGAATGGATGAATAAACTGAGCCTCCCATCCGTAGTGTTGATATTTCTCTCAATGGCTTCTTCTAAAGTGAGCATTTTAAGCCACCCCGACACACTAAATTTACCCTTTGTGCCGGGAGAGGCCCCTGGCTGTCGAGAGGCTAGGTGAGGAGGCATTGGGGGCAGATGGAACCTGCCCGTCACCTCAATGGCCTCTTTCTAACCCAGAGCCTTCCCCCATGTCCCTGGCTGCCATTCACGGGGTCCAGTGGGAATGTCTCCGGACCTGGTGCTTTGGGAGCAGTCCTATATAATGAGCCCCTTCGGTGAGATTGAATGTGGCCTCATTGTTCAGACCAGGGCTATTAAACCACCTCCTGGGCAAACAAGAGCGTCCCTTTTCCTTTATGGGGGCCGAGAAGGCAACAAAGAGAGAAGCCATCGAGACAGAGAGGGGCTGGCCTTTGTTGGGTGGCTTCAATGGCCAGGCTTGGAAGGGGAGGCTCCTGTTTGGTCTTTAGAGCACACATATTGCTGGACACTGTTGTCTGGCAAAACGGAGATGTGAACTTAATTGACTGAGTGGCCCCCGAACGCCACGCCACAAACAACTTGCAGAGAGACAGAGGTATTGTGTTCCGTCAAGGTATCTCTGAAATTCTAGTCAAGTTGGTTTGCAAAGTGTAAGGAACATTAGATATAAGAATAATACGCCGCTGAAAGACGATACAACAATTGCCCGCTTCTGGGAAACTTTTCTGGCCCATGTGCTCCTGTAATAGAACGAAGATACCATCGTTGGCCACAACCCCTCAACCCTCCCAGACCCGCCGGCACTCTGGAGCCAACTGAAAGGCTGAACTTCTAAGTGTCCTCAGAGATGGCTAGAACATTGCACAGCATACATACATCGCAACGATTTTATCAAAAACGACAGCACTCCCTGACGCAGAGCCCGCAACAGACATCGGGCCACCCCGCGGTTCACGGGCGCCCAGTCCTAATCAAGTTATCATAACTACAAATCTCCCGCCGGGGGCCCACACGTGACACCGTCAGAAAGCGAGGCCAGCCGACTGCTAATTTCCAGCAGCAGGACGCCGCGGCTCGCCTGCTAAGCGGCATGAAAGGTATCTGTGGTCCACGATCGGGACGCCCTCGGAGGAAGCTCTCACGCTGGGCACCATGCTGAGGCCGTTATTCGATTAGCCGCTGTGCTAAATGGGGAGCACTATTCTCTGGCCTGTAAGTCTCCCACAGGGCTGTCGGTCTTGCTAACTGCACAGGAAAGACAAGACGGAATCAATGGGAACATGGCACGACAATATAAATAATACGTCTGTCCAGAGCGGGGAAATAGGCCGGGGTTTGTCGCCGCAGGTGGTGGCGACTCAGCTTTCATCAATGACAGCAACATGGTGCCAGCCTGGCAAGATCAATCCCGTCTCTCATACCCATTAAAAATCATCAGCGGTTTAACTATTATCAATTTTATAGTTTATATACGTACATCTACATATAAATATATATTTGTATATTCATCACCCTCATCCCAATTCTACTTAAAGTATTCACTTTGAACCTCATAGCATCGTAACCTTCCCTTAATCTGACAGAAGGATAAATTCCATAAAGAGAAGTATCTCTCCACATGGACCTCGCTCCCTCATGGTAACCCCAAGCAGGTGGGATTAGACGAGGGGTAGTCAAAGGGACTCTCGGGTTGACCTAACACTCCCCTACTACCTGCTGTGATCCACAAAGACGGCCAATCCCAGAGTCCTTCAGAGAAAGCCATGAAGATAATGAGGAGGCTCAATCCTTAGAAAGAGCTCACTCTCTCGCTTCTAATCGCCCACTCACCACTTTGTATGCCATGAATAAGATTTATGCTCTTTATTTGAGCCATTATTTGACGGACCCTGCATTTTTTTTTTTTTTTTTTTTCTTGCCTGACTTATTCTTTTAGGGAAAGTGGCTCTCCTTCCATTCGCTCTGCCTTTTAACGACGCGAGCTGGAGAAATGCTTTTGAAGCATCGCAAATTGATTAAGCCCTCAAACATTTATTAGATTGGCAAAGCCAGCGTTGAGTCCCAGAGGGTTGAGAGCTGTCAATGAGTCGGGACTAACACCGTGCCACATGGGATCACAGAGGCGTCTAAGAACATCTACCCTTAAATTTGGTAATGCAGTGGACTACACACCTGATGAGACCTTACTTTGAAAAACAGATCATTCTTAATATCTCATCAATCGATAACCTATACCTATAAGCGTTTATCAATAATAACCTATATCATGATAATTATGGTAATTAATACTACTACTAGTATTATTCATTCATTCATTATCTTCCGCTTTATCCTATATTAGGGGGGGGGGGGTTCCCCATGCCCATCCAGGGGGAAACGTTTCAGGCGCTGGGCGGATACTCCCAGGACAGGGCGCCAATCTATCGCTGGGCACACACTCACACACACAGTCACACTCTATATGGGGCAATTTGAAGAATCCAATCGACCTGATCCATGTTTTTGGACTGTGGGAGGAAACCGAAGAACCCGGAGGAAACCTACGCAGACACGGGGAGAACATGGAAACTCCGCCCAGATGGGGATTCGAACCGGGAATCCCTAGTGCTGAAAGGAGAACATGCCAACCAATAAGCCACAGTGCTACTACTAGTATTATAATTGTAATTATCTGTAATTGTCAATAATGACCCATATGTATCTATGTATTTTTATTTCTATATTTTAATGTATATCTGTACATAGTGTTTATAAAATAAAATAGGATTATGATTATAATGTCTAAAGACTCACACACACACACACACACACACACACACACCCAAAATACCATGATTCAAAAGATAATACAACAATGAACAAAACCCTAATCGGTTCAATTCACCAAACTGTTGGCCAACTGTTACTCTTTCTCAAGACTTCAGGTGGAAGGATGCTGAGCTCAGCATTTCTGTCACCCCCAAAAAGATCCGTCCGAATGGATTGGCATGCACTTGTGTGAAAGCATTGGTCACAGAACACATGCCGAGGTGCTCCGTCAAACAGAGGCACGGCCCAGACGCGGGACAAAATGCTGGAAGCCGATCCCTAATGAGCTGAATCGGCAAAAAAGAAGTACGACACAAAAACCAGGGCAACAATTATTAGTCCACAAAGTTAGCAGGAGTGAAAAGAAAGGTCCAAATAGAGTCATTATACATTGACCCGGAACCGGGAGGCTCGGTGTGGATCGTCAAACGGACAAACGCAACGCGCTTAAATAAGTAACCAGGAGAAACTATTAATCTTAAGATACGACAAGTAGAGTAACGAGGCATCCTCAATCCATCACAATTAACTCTCTGCTCACTGCATCCTCTTATCTAATTCCAGCTTGGCGGGTTTGAATAAGAGGAGTGGGGAACACTTTCTATGAATCCAGTATTCATAATGCATTATAAGTGCTTTCAGAACACATGCTTCATAAGCCTCTGCAACATACATACATGTTCATAATCACATAAAATGTTATGACCACATGGCATTAGGCTTCATAACATCAAATGTTCCTAATGCATTATAATACAAACTTAGATTTCTAGACATTATGTTTTAATGCATGATGATGTCACTTTATAATAAATGTAATAAATGACTAAATAGAAAGTAATTAATTAATTAATTATAAATTAAACATTTTACCCAACGTCTGTTAACCCCAATATTTATTCTATATTTCTAATATTCCTACTTTGCACATCTTTTAGTTTTTGTACATAGAAATAATTAAATCAGGTAAATACATTTTAATGAATAATAAATAAAATAATTAAATTTTTAAAAAACATTTCTCTGCATTTCTCTGCAACACATGCTTCATAAGCCTCTGTAACATACATACATGTTCATAATCACATAAACTGTTATGACCACATGGCATTAGGCTTCATAACATCAAATGATCTAATGCATTATAACACAAACTTAGATTTGTAGACATTATTTTTGATTATTATTTTGCATGATGATGTCACTTTACATAAAAACTGTAATGAGCATTTATCATCTTTTAAAAATCTTCATGTACTAACATTAACGCAGTTTGCTTCATAGCGATAATAAATGACTGAATAGAAAATAATTAATTAATTAATTAATTAATTAATTATAAATTAAACATTTTTACCCAACGTCTGTTAACCCCAATATTTATTCTATATTTCTAATATTCCTACTTTGCACATCTTTTAGTTTTTGTACATAGAAATAATTAAATCAAGTGAACAATAAATAATGAACAATGAATAAAATTATTTAAATTATTTATTTTATTTATTAAAAATTCTCTGCATTTCTATTATGTATCGTATGCATGGTGTGTGTGACAAATAAAATTTGATTTGATTTAAATGAAAAGCAACTTAAAGTCCCCACAGTATGTAAGAAACAACCGTGCATGTGTGAGTGAGCTAAAGAAAATAGATTTTAACCACTGCTTGGACACTGTCCTGATAGTTTTAAAGCGCTCGAGCTCCCTGTATCCGGCGAAGTTTGGTGGTTTTAGTTCCAAAATTGTGGGAGGAGACACTTGGAAGAAAATTGAAATATAATAAGATGAAGCATAAACAAATAACATTGGATAAGATAATGATCTTAATAATCATTACACAGAAGATAAATCCAGAAATTGATATTTAAATATGTCCCCTGTCAAAGGACGTGTCTGTCAACAGGACGGACCCCCGAAGCCCGGAACGCTCTCCGGACCCCCGAAGCCCGGAACGCTGACCTGTCCGAACATGAGGACAGGAGGGACACCTGCCAGCTTCCTCACATTAATGTATAAGCATACATTCTTGACTGCTGGTGGGAAAGCGATGTCTAGCTTGGCGTGGGACAGGAGGGGGTAGGGGGTGGAGGACTCTTTGAGTCTTTGTGCTCTCTCTTGAATGAGACCGAGCACCCACCTCGGCAAGACGGCCGCGGCCATGAAAGATGGCTTGGCAGTTGCGCAGCACGGAGCCGGAGCTGCTGTGAAAGGGGGCAGCATGGTGAGGACAGCCATGCGTGGCAGAGCCCCCCTGGCACCACATGCCAGCTCAGCTTTTCACGCCGCTCACTCTTCTCCCCTCGGGTCTGCCACCGGCAAGGCCCGACAAACCGGCACGCACTCGGGGCCTAATCCAGCAAGAAAATGGGGGCTACGCAGGTGGTCCCCCCCTGCGGTCCTACTGCGCCACGCATCTTTAGTCCTCGTCCCTCTTCCAGCGTTTCAGTCAGTGCGAAACAAAAGGCTGTTTAAATGACAGATAAATCTGTTTTATGAAAATGATATGGGGGGAAACGCCGGTGCTCCCCCGGGGCTTCCGCCGAGTTTCAAGCTCCGTCAGGGATCTGACAAGCATGATGCCGCTAAAGAGGCTTGCAGCTACGTGTCACTCGCTGGAGGCGGGAGTAGTGTGCTTTATATATATAAATAAAGCACAGGAGTCCTCACACAGGTCACGCTCAAGAAAATTAAATGATTTAATGATTCAGATTTCTGACGTCTTTGGCAACAAGCACAACGAGTTTTACACATCCGTCCATTATCCTCCACTTTTTGCTCAACTACAATCCCCATGTCCTTCCAGGGAAGAAGGTTTCCAATGATGGGCAGCTACACCAGGACAGGGCGCCAATCCATCGCTGGGCACACACTCTATATAGGGCAATTTAGAGCAGCCAATTCGAATCCATTAATCCATTATCTTCTGCTTTACCCTCTACTAGAGTCGCGGGGGGGTTCCTCATGCCCATTCAGGGGAGAACGTTTTGGGCGCTGGGCAGATAGACCCAGGACAGGACGCCAATCCATCACTGGACACACACTCACTCACAAACACAAACACAAACACACTCTATATGGGGCAATTTGGAGAATTCAATTGACCTTGATCCATGTTTTTGGACTGTGGGAAGAAACCGGAGAACCCAGGGGAAACCCACGCAGACACGGGGAGAACATGGAAACTCCACCCAGATTGGGATTCGAACCGGGAATCCCCAGCGCTGAGAGGAGAACATGTTAAACACTAAGCCACCGTGCCGCCTCCAAGTCGAATCCATAATCCAACATGAATCCATGTTTTTGGACAGTGTGAGGAAACCAGAGAACCCGGAGGAAACCCACGCGGATAGGGGAGAACATGGAAACTCCACCCAGATCGGGATTCGAACCTGGGTGACAGTGATGTGGTGATCCCTCTTCCTCACAGCAACAAGGCCTTAAGGTTAGGAATGTTTTCTGTGCAAGGCAAGGCAAACCGGATCGTTACTGTGGGAGTTTTGCATGTTCTCCCTGTGCCTACATGGGTTTCGATCCGCAGCGTAGGAACCTGCGTGGAACTGTGCTTGTGTCTCTGCCCGGAATACCTGCCAGCATGTCTCCCTGCTCCTCTGCCCCTCCTGCGACCCCGATCGGGATCAGCGGCTCGGAAAATAAACGACGGAAGCCTCATTAAAACTAACGAAGACCGAAGCACGACGGTTTTTCTCGGCAAGAGTTCATAAGAAGTTTAATTAAAGAGATACGAGAGAGAAACAAACGATGGACCACTGCGTCCACAGGAGGATCTGAGTGTAAATGTTCCTGGTGGTCTCGAATGGTTCTGCCCACTGTGGCATTAATGTTACCCTCGGATAGATCAAAGTAGCATCGCCTCTACACTCTAATTAAGAACATTCATTCATTATCTTCCGCTTTATCCTCTATTAGGGTCGCGGGGTGGTTCCCCATGCCCATCCAGGGAAGAACGTTTCATTGGACACACACTCACTCACACAGACACAGACACACTCTATATGGGGCAATTTGGAGAACTCAATTGACTTGATCCATGTTTTTGGACTGTGGGAGGAAACCGGAAAACTCCACCCAGATGGGGATTCGAACCGGGAATCCCCAGCGCTGAGAGGAGAACATGCTAAACACCCCCCCCCCCCCCCCCCCCCCCCCCCCCCCCCCCCCCCCCCCCCCCCCCCCCCCCCCCCCCCCCCCCCCCCCCCCCCCCCCCCCCCCCCCCCCCCCCCCCATCCCAACAGGAAAACTAACAGGCGGACAACACACACACACACACACACACACACACACACACACACACACACACACACACACACATGCTCGGAAAGGTTTCCCTGAGAACACACGAGTCAATCAGGACTTCAAAGCCAAGCCGAGGAGTCTGGCGAAATGGAAACCATTAGCAGTAATTACCCCGCGCTAATGCCGAGAACCCGCGGCACGGGCAAACATGTGTGTGCATGTGCATCACGGCTAAGTCGAGTGGGATGTGTGCAGGGTCAGCGGGAACGACAGTGGACCTGCATCTTTTTGTTTGGTTCCGAGTCCCCCCCCCCAACCCCCCCAAGAGTAAAGCAGGGACTGCAATGCTACAAGTGATGAAAGGCCCTCATTCTCCATGCTCATAGTCCACCGGCATTCTTCAGGCTCACTTGAGCAGAACTACACACACACACACACACACATCCTCGTCTGCCTTTCCCGGTCCTAATGAAACCCAACATGTACCCTCCATTACAGAATAAAAAAACAAATGTTATCTTACACCTGAAGCGTATTCAACCCTCATCGCATTGTCCTTGACAACCTGTCAAGATGAATCCAGGTTCTAGAGAGTCGAGATAAACTGTCCTCATATCAAACTGCATGCATCCACCAGTACAGGTGTCTTCACTTGACCATTGCTCCTCACTCTGCAGAGCTTAAGGTCTCATCGTCATGCCCATCTGTCCTCACGTCAACACGTTCAATCGGTTCGCTCTCAATTCAGCGTTGGAAGAGGGTTAATGAGAAACGTGTCGGGATCCAGTCACCAGTTATCATCATCTGAGGACACACTGTTGGTAGTTAACCGTATATTTGAACATCCATCCATCCATTATCTTCTGCTATATCCTCTACTAGGGTGGCGGGGAGAACGTTTCAGGTGCTGGGCAGGACAGGACGCCAATCGATCACTGGACTCACACTCACTCACACAAACACACTCTATATGGGGCAATTTGGAGAATTCGATTGACCTTGATCCATGCTTTTGGACTGTGAGAGGAAACCGGAGAACCCGGAGGAAACCCACATGGACACGGGGAGGACATGGAAACTCCACCCAGGTTGGGATTCCAACCGGGAATCCCCAGCATTGAGAGGAGAACGTGCTAAACCACTAAGCCACCGTGTCGCCCTTCAGAAGCACAACATTTTGCCTGCAACATTCTAATGCTTCTTATAAAATGACCGAGCGGTGCATTATAAGATCATTCTTATTTACCATATGCTAAATTTATGTCCGCGTGGGTTTCCTCCGGGTTCTCCGGTTTCCTCCCACAGTCCAAAAACATGGAACAAGGTCAATTGAATTCTTCAAATTGCCCCATATAGAGTGTGTCTATGTGAGTGAGTGTGTGCCCAGCGATAGATTGGCGTCCTGTCCTGGGTGTACTGTATCTGCCCAGCGCCCGAAACGTTCTCCCCTGGATGGATGGGTAGAAGAGGATAAAGGGGAAGATAATGGATGGATGGATATTGTGCTTTTGCTACAGTTTGGATCTACAGTAGTGCTTTACAAAGGCAGTCCAGGACAGACAGCCAAAATTCTAATAGTGAGGTTAAGGATACAAATCCACAAGTCGAAGTTCATCCAACTTAGAAGTGTCGCAACGTCCGAAAGACGGCTGCCATGTGAAAGATCTCCGTTTGCGAGACAGATGGCCAGAGGACAGCGATGAAGGACTGGTTTCTCCCTCATCGCGCGAGCTGCAATTTTCCCTCCATGCCATTCACCCCGAGGCCATACATTCGCAGCCCTGGAATCTTTTAATGTCTCCCGAGGAACAATATGGGGAACAATCTATAGGGGTCCTATCAGTGAAATCAACACCAGCGTATGACTTCACCAGCCCGCGCATTCACGGCGGCCACCTGTTGCTGGAATCGCCTCGCCTCGCCGTTGCTGGAATCCGGCGACACGTTTCCCCACTTCCCCACGTTTCCTCCGAGAAACATTTTTTTATTCTTCATTTCTCGCGTCTGTCTCTTTTCCGTCTCTCCCTTTAGTTACACTGCGTCTCACCATGGTTACTTCAACTCCCTGCAAAGTCTGCTGGGTAAACAGCTCAATAGACTGGAGTCTGGTGAGAATTCTATACGTCTGGTATGGACTTATATAGTGCAGACACCAAAGGGCGGCATAGAGAGCTTGTCTCCACTGTAACAAAGGGCTTGAATTTACAGGACGGCCGGGTTTTTTCAAGCCGCAAAATGAACTGTAGCGCTGAAACGTTTATGGATAGGGACTTCACTTTAACGAGTGGATGTGAAAGACGCTCCGCTGGAATGTCGGTTCCCACGGTCGTCTATAAAACGGGGAACGTCTCACTGTGGAGTCTTTATTGAATGGCATATTTACAAGTACAGCAAGCCGCATGACACACAGAACTAGTGCATGGAATAGATCAAGCAAACTGCTTAAAAGAAATAAAGGGATGTCTTTATATAAAAGCAGGACCAGTAGGGACGGTGTGGATCTATATACACAAACTATACGACTATCACGACGCACATCCAAAACCATCGGCACGTTATTTGGTCATTTATTGGACGCTTTTATCCAAAGCGACTTACAAGGAGAACACAGGGTTCATCACAACATCCCTGGAGCCATGAGGGTTAAGGGTCTTGCTCAAGGACCCACACTGGTAACTTCAGTGGACCTGGGATTTGAACCCCAACCTTCAGATTGAAAGCCCAACGCCCTGACCACTGAGCTACCGCGCCCTTATGTAGCCTTTATGTAGCTTTATGTAGCCGTCACAGCCGTCGCAGGGTTTATTAAAAACAGCATTTGTGACATCACAGGGCAGTGGAGTTCCACTATGGTGATTTTTGTAGATTCATATTCTGAATACGCTCATACGCAAATGAGATCCGCGGCGGATGGCGGCGCGGCAGTGCATTTGGTCGTTTTGCAGACGCTTTTATCTATTAAGCTTTTATATATTTATATTTATAAATTATCTTAATTATATATATATATTAATATGGGCAGCATGGTGGATTAGTGTTTAGCATGTTCTCCTCTCAGCGCTATGGATTCCCGGTTCGAATCCCTATCTGGGTGGAGTTTCCATGTTCTCCCCGTGTCCGCGTGGGTTTCCTCTGGGTTCTCCCATTTCCTCCCACAGTCCAAAAACATGGATCAAGTCAATCGAGTTCTCCAAATTGCCCCATATAGAGTGTGTCTGTGTGAGTGAGTGAGTGTGTGCCCAGGGATGGATTGGCGTCCTGTCCTGGGTGTATCTGCTCAGCGCCCAAAACGTTCTCCCCTGGATGGGCATGGGAACCCCCCCCCCCCCACGCGACCCTAATAAAGGATAAAGCAGAAGATAATGAATGAATAATATAAACTCTTTAAGATTAATAACCAGGGCCATTTTTTGGCACATGTGGCTCACACCACTAGGGGGCCACCTGCACTGTTACCTATATTCGCTTAAAGGTTAACCGTTTACATACTACGAAAATTTTACTGTTTACAAACCCACTTAATGTTCACTGCGTACTGTCCGTTGCACTGATCCCTTCACGTTACTTGTTTATTGTATTGTGTATCGTCCTGTATTAATTGTGATCCTTTATGTTGATTGTGAAATACTGTTCTGCGTAGAACCTTGTTCCTGGAGAACGCTGTCTCGTTCCACATATACCGTACAGTACTTTATATTGTTGAAATGACAAATAAAACACTGGAATACTTGAATACGGCACGGTGGCTTAGTGGTTGGCACGTCCGCCTCTCAGCGCTAGGGATTCCTGGTTCGAATCCCCATCTGGGTGGAGTTTCCATGTTCTCCCCGTGTCTGCGTGGGTTTCCTCCCACAGTCCAAAAACATGGATCAAGTTAATTGAATTCTCAAAAATTGCCCCATATAGAGTGTGTCTGTGTGAGTGAATGTGTGCCCAGCGATGGATTGGCGCGCTGTCCTGGGTCTATCTGCCCAACGCCTGAGACGTTCTCCCCTGGATAGGCATGGGGAACCCCACCACGAGCCTAATAGAGGATAAAGCGGGAGATGATGAATGAATGAATGAATGAATGAATGAATGAATGAATGAATACTTGAATACTATTCAAGCCCTAATAAAGTCAGGTTAGTTTCGTGATTCACACGGCGACGGATCTGAGGGGTAACTGATGGATAATCTATGGTGTGTCATTTACAGAACCACGTAGATGGTGTTAATAGAATCCGACTTTGACCTCGGGAGGTTAAAACGCACAGTGAATAGCGCTGACGCCCCGAGACGGCGCGCACCTCAAAGCCGGATTAAAAGGCTGTTAGTCACAGAGTCCAGGCCTCAATGAAGCTGCATACTTCCAGTCAGTGTCGATTATTCTGACACCGTTTGTGGAGGTCTACTAGTTTTCATGGAAGACAATACCAGAACGGTTCCCAAGTTCCTCCGGGTTATACTTCAGGCCGCTCGCTGAATTTTGATGAGGCAGCGCAACACGGTGTGCCGCCGGAAAGCATTTTACATCTAATTACATTTCCATTAGAGTTACGAGAAATTAAAGCTACAGGTTTTTTTCAGTCTCATAGATTCAGGGTGCGTTCCTGATTTGCAGTCTGTAAATGTAAATGAGGGTGGTAGGGTGTCTTAGTGGTTTAGCATGTTCTCCTCTCAACACTGGGGATTCCCAGTTTGAATCCCCATCTGGGTGGAGTTTCCATGTTCTCCCCGTGTCCGTGTGGGTTTCCTCCGGGTTCTCCAGTTTCCTCCCACAGTCTAAAAACATGGATCAAGTCAATTGAGTTCTCCAAATTGCCCCATATAGAGTGTGTCTGTGTGAGTGAGTGAGTGTGTGTCCAGTGATAGATTGGCGCCCTGTCCTGGGTGTATCTGCCCAGCGCCTGAAACGTTCTCCCCTGGATGGGCATGGGGAACCCCCGCGACCCTAATAGAGAATAAAGCGGGAGATAATAATGAATAAATGAATGAATAAAAATAATAAATATAATATACTAGATTGATTTATTGACAGCACTCCTATGATGACATCACTTGAAGTTTTCCATATGGCTACTACATTTCCAGGCAGCGTTCCACGCGTTCGGGATCCTAAAAAGTGGCATCAGCAGGAGGAGCAGGCCACAGGGGGAGCCACTGAACAGGATCATGCCTTTTTAAAGTTCAGCAGCAAAAAAACAAGTTCGCAGATCAAAGCGGAGGGGAAAATTTATTTACCAGAAGTGATCAGGAACAGCGCCTGACTCACACCAGGTGCACCCACACACACACACACACACACACACACACACACACACACACACACACACACACACACACACACACACAGACAGAGGAGGTCTGGCAGGATATGGATGAGGCCAGCTGGATTGCAGATCTGAAAGCTACAGCGCTCAAGCTCAATCCATCAAACGTCCGTCACGACCCTGAACAGCACACACACCCCTCTGACTGAACACGCTTCGGTTCGTCGTCATTTAACGACATCCAGGAGACACATTGGGCTACCGAGCTCTGAGCCCAAATCCCATTTTAACGATGACATCAGAGTCTTTGAGCTGCCACCAGGACTTATTCAAACACACTTTAAGGTGTTACAGTTGTTTAGTTATTAAATCAACAAGTTTTTTTTAATTCTGGAATAATCCAAATTAATTAAAGCTGCATTCTGAAATAAATAGACAGACCAGATTACCACCAGGGGCAATGAGACACACCCCCACAGGCAACTTCCCATTAATCATATTATTATAATTATATTATAATTTGTTTTATTTTATTTAATATTGAGGGCGGCACGGTGGTTTAGTGTTTAGCATGTTCTCCTCTAAGTGCTGTGGATTCCCAGTTCGAATCCCAATCTGGGTG
>JAFMOD010000666.1:474116-505274 GCA_019802435.1 Corydoras maculifer | reverse complement strand
ACACAGACACACTCTATATGGGGCAATTTTGAGAATTTAATTGACCTTGATCCATGTTTTTTGGACTGTGGGAGGAAACCGGAGAACCCGGAGGAAACCCACGCAGACACGGGGAGGACATGGAAACTCCACCCAGATTGGGATTCGAACCTGGAATCCCCAGCGCTGAGAGGAGAACATGCCAAACACTAAGCCACCGTGCCGCCCTGCACAATATCTCAGCGAATTATAGCTAATTAGCTAATTATATCCCGACATAGGGCGGCACGGTGGCTTAGTGGTTAGCACGTTCGCCTCTCAGCGCTAGGGATTCCCGGTTCGAATCCCCATCTGGGTGGAGTTTCCATGTTCTCCCCGTGTCTGCGTGGGTTTCCTCCGGGTTCTCCGGTTTCCTCCCACAGTCCAAAAACATGGATCAAGTTAATTGAATTCTTAAAAATTGCCCCCTATAGAGTGTGTGTGTGTGTGAGTGAGTGTGTGCCCAGCGATGGATTGGCGCCCTGTCCTGGGTCTATCTGCCCAGCGCCCGAGATGTTCTCCCCTGGATGGGCATGGGGAACCCCACCGCGACCCTAATAGAGGATAAGCGGAAGATAATGAATGAATGAATGAATATCCCGACTTAATCCTCTAGTCTGCTCACTCGAGGTGGAGGAAGGGGTTGGTTCCCATGCCTATCCAGGGTAGAACGTTTCGGGCACTGTGCAGATACACCCAATCCATCACTGGGCAATGCAAAATATAACGTCCTTGTCCAATAGAACAACGATTGCCAGAACTATTACATTTACTTATGAACACAAGATTCCACAACCACTGCAAATCCTCATTAGCAATGGTTGCCACAACTATTACAATCCGTCCATCCATCTTCCGTTTTAGCCTGTAATAGGGTCAGGGGGGTTCCCCATGCCCATCCAGGGGAGTATGTTTCGGGCGCTGGGCAACTACTAAAATCCCTCATTAATAACAGTGCCACATCTATTATAATCCCTTATGAACATCAGTTGCCACAACTACTATATTGCCTCTATCAATCAATGTTCAAATGCCCTTTTTCCACTTGTTTCTGAACTCATTGTCCATTTTATCATCTTTACTGGTCATATAGATTCCCTTTGTCGTCCTTTAATTACAGATTGTAGTCAGGCTGTGTCTCCACAGAATTTGTTAATTGTCCCGTTCATTCTCTATCGATCAGGACCACCACTGAGCAGGAATCCTGAAAGCATGTAAATGTATTGGTTTTCTTTTTTATTATTGATCGAGGGAGCGAGACGTTAACTGAGTGTGTACGTATTAAGTGAATAGTGTATCTGCTGCCTCGCAGTCCATTGTTCATCTCATCTTAATTGCTTCAGAATGAAGCCACTTGAAAGCATGCTGCTGCTTTCAAGAACTTGTTTACTGCCTCTGGGTCTGAACTCTGAGCGCAGTGAAAAGAGAGCAGGCATGATGAAAGGACCGCTCTCCAGAAAGATGTTTGGTCTCTGGGATGGTGAGAAAATGTGCTGGGATTTCCACCGATTTGCATAATCAGACCCGTTTTTAAAGAGAGCCGTCTCCTGGCAGTTCAATAGCATGTTGCTGAAAGGTGGCTAGTGTTGGTGGACCAATGGGACATACTGATCTATTAACTATAAGATAGATGGCCGATGTTGGTAGGTGGCTGATGTTGGTGGACCAATGGGACATGTGCTCATACTGATCTATTAATTGTAAGATACAGGCATTATCTGGTTGGTGCATTATTCCTATCCCAGCAGCAACACCCAAATGATACCTGTTCCCAGCGATGGATTGGCACCCTGTCCTGGGTGTATCTGCCCAGCGCCCGAAACGTTCTCCCCTGGATGGGGATGGGGAATTCCGCCCTGACCCTACTAGAGGATAAAATGGGAGATAATGGATGGATAATACCTGTTCCACTCATTGGTCCATGTTGGTGGACCAATGGGAAATATGGTCGTACTAATCTGTTAACTGTAAGATACAGGTATTATTTGGTTGGTGCATTATTCCTATCCCAGCAGTATCCTCAGTATCCAAATGATACCTGTTCTGTGATGCTCCTGACCAACAGAGAACAGAGAACCAACAGAACACAGATGAACTACAGTCTGTAATTGTAGAACTACAAACTCCATCTTTACGGTAAGTGGAGGACATAGATGATTAATTAGGAAGGGGGTGTGTCCATGTTATGAAGGCAAAGATCACTGTAATAGCGCCTCTATACTGCTGATGTGTGTAGTGCTTCCTTTGTATTTTGATATGTTTTTAGAGCGGCACGGTGGCTTAGTGGTTTAACATGTTCTCCTCACAGCACTGGGGATTCCAGGTTCGAATCCCAATCTGGGTGGAGTTTCATGTCCTCCACATGTCCGTGCGGGTTCCTCCGGGTTCTCCGTTTTCCTCCCACAGTCCAAAAACATGGATCAAGGTCAATTAATTTCTCCAAATTGCCCCATATAGAGTGTGTCTGTGTGAGTGAGTGTGTGTCCAGTGATAGATTGGCATCCTGTCCTGGGTGTATCTGCCCAGCGCCCGAAACGTTCTCCCCTGGATGGGCATGGGGAACCCCCCCGCGACCCTAATAGAGGACAAAGTGGAAGATAATAGATGGATGATATGTTTGTATTAGGTTTCCAGGTCAAACTGTTTTTAAAATACATGTTTTTGCAAATCTTCAGAAATAATAACTTTTAGTCTTTCGAATCTTTCGAATGTGGCGTTATTTTTGTACAGGCAGAAGGCTGTAATTAAAATGAATGCAGTGGTTTGTTGAGTTATTATCTGTAGATTCCCTGTTTTATTTAACGTGTTTCAGAGTTGGTCCGTTAATCCGTTTTCCCAGAGGTCAATCAACATTTCAGCAGCGCGCCACACAGTTGCCATGAGGTGGCGTTTTTCAAAACTGGACCCGATATGCAAATAAAGGGAAATCCCTGTAAATTTTCCCATTGTGTTTGGTAAATAAATAGTAACTGTGCATTAACATGCTCAGCGCTTTGTTCCCCGTAGAGAAAGAGAGAACATGTTCACGTATCTTCCATCCATCCACCCATCATCTTACACAACCTACAGATTGATAGCCCAACACCCAACAATGACACCAACCTCCCATATTATAGTATATGTGCTCCGTAGTGGTCCTGTAAGGATCCTTACTTTCAGAGAATGGGGTCATAGAAGAACCAAAGGCGGAGAACCAGATGACTCTAATAAACTGGCCGGTGGAGCTGCCTCTGGAAACCGCCGAGCGGCCTGTGATGTCTTCGATCTGAGGCCTGTCTGCGTGGACAGAGGAGCTCTGTTTAGTGTTTAAACCACGGGTTGAGATTCCTGACGCCTTGATGAGAACATGTGCGCGAGGGAACGCGTGTTCCAAAACCGGCACGGGAGGAACGAAGCGGATCCGGCCCGACGGAACGCACCTGCGGCGGACTCGCGTACGTGCGACCCTGTGTATGTCTATCCATGCACACGCCACACGAGTGTGAACGTGCGCACTCCCACTCCACCACCACCCTCACCCCACCCGACCGTATCCTGTCTGACCACATGCGCACTCTCCGGGCGACCCGCCGGCCGGGGCCATGTGCGCCGGTGTGTGTGGCGGCACGTCCGAGGCAGCCGGGGAGTCGATGCGTGTGTCGGCGAGGCGCTCTCCCACATTCCCCTGACGGCTGGCAGTGCGCCGGCTGCGGGGGGGGGGTTTGCTGCTTTCTCACGACCTCTCAGGTTCCTGTGCTCATCTGGGAGCTATTCATTTCCTGCCAGAAAACAGCCTTTCCCTTGCAACTGCAGGAGGGAGCGAGAGAGAGCGAGAGAGAGAGAGCGAGAGAGAGCGAGAGAGGTTGAGTGGAAGGCAGGAAAAGGAGGGGGCTCTGGCTGCAGAGCCAGTCCGGGCCTCGGTACAGCAAGCCCAGGGCTTAAATCATAAAGCCCTGGCTTGTCTGCGCTGCAATCAAAGAGCGTGTGGTGGTGACTGTGAGCCTGAGGGCGAGCGAGGGAAGCCGAGAGAGAGAGAGAGAGAGAGAGAGAGAGAGAGAGAGATTACGCCATGTGGTTGTACTTAAACTGCTGAGGAGGAAGCAAAGAGGGCTCCTCTGGACCTGCTCCTCTTTCCACTCCCACCGCATGCGAGCGCGTGGAGTGTGGGAAAACTTAATTGCCACGCATGGCGGCCGACGCCGCAGCGCTGCCGTGACATGTGCGCCGGCGGCCCACGGCCCGCCGCGGCGGTCAACACGCCCGTAACCCGAGATGGTGGTAAACGGTGGGGGGGGGGTTGCGCCTGCCGTCAGCCGGCCGCGGTGGGAGGTAGGTCGGGGCGGACTGGTTCAGATGCTGGCTCCGTGCCTTTGAAGCCAACTGTGATCCTGGAATAAACAGGAATACGATAAGTGGCACGCAGACGAGCTGCGACTGCGCGTCAGATGGGAGGGAGGGGGTTCTGACTTCGCCCAAGACTTGGTGAACCCCCCCCCCCCACACACACACACACACACCTTATCTTAAGATAAGATAAGGAAAGGCTTTATAGGTCCTGACATGGGTCGGCACGGTGGCTTAGTGGTTAGCATGTTCTCCTCTCGGACTAGGGATTCCCGGGTCGGATCCCAATCTGGGTGGAGTTTCCATGTCCTCCCCGTGTCCGCGTGGGTTTCCTCCGGGTTCTCCGGTTTCCTCCCACAGTCCGAAAACATGGATCAAGTCAATTGGGTTCTCCATATTGCCCCACATAGAGTGTGTGTGTGAGTGAGTGTCTGCCCAGCGATAGATTGGCGCCCTGTTCTAAGTGTGTCTGCCCAGCGCCCGAAACGTTGTACCCTGTATGGGCATGGGGAACCCCACCCGCGACCCTAATAGAGGATAAAGCGGAAGATAATGGATGGATAGAGGTCCTGACATGGGGAAAAGTCACAGCAGAAAGGGGGCAGTAAGTAAAAAATATGTTAAAAGGGTACATTTAATATAAAATTTGTCCATCCATCCATTATCTTCCACTTTATCCTCCATTAGGGTCGTGGGGGGGAAAACGTTTCGGGCGCTGGGCAGATACACCCAGGACAGGACGCCAATCTATCGCCCTGGGGTCGCAGGACAGAGGTCGCCCTGAGGACGTGCTGATGGGTAAATTAAATTAAATTAACTTGTAATTAGTCATTAGTGCACTCATAATGCCAGTATCAAACCCGGTTAAACGGGAGGGTTGTATCAGGAAGGGCATCTGGTGTAAAACTCTGCCAAGCTGAATATGCATATCTTGATTGCTGCCGCCCCCCAGGAACAAGAAGACAGGAAAGGACGGAGGCGACGACCACAATAAGCTAAAGAGCGTTTTAGTTCTGCTTCTTATTGCTTCTTTTACGTGTACATTTTATTTACTGTTTGTGCTTTTATACACTTTTTACTCCGTTCTTCTACGTAGCAGTTGGTTTTCCTAAATATAATATAATAACCCTGACACAACGTAAAGCTCATGCTTATCAAGTATGATGAAGAGGACGTTTGAAATCTTTTGTCCTCCACAGAAGCCTGAAAATCACCAGCTCATGGACTCAAACCGAAAGCAGTCCAACATCAGTGCCTGACCTCACAGATGACTTTTCATCCATTCATCCATTATCTTCTGCTTTATCCTCGACTAGGGTCGCGGGGGGGAGGGGTGAGGGGGGTGGGGGGTTCCCCATGCCCATCCAGGGATGGGCATGGGGAACCAGGATTGGGCGCCAATCCATCGCTGGGCACACACTCACCCACAAAAACACACTCTATATGGGGCAATTTGGAGAACTCAACTGACTTGATCCATGTTTTTTGCATTGTGGAAGGAAACCGGAGAACCCGCAGGAAACCCACGTGGACACGGGGAGAACATGGAAACTCCACCCAGATGGGGATTCGAACCGGGAATCCCTAACTCTGAGAGGAGAACATGCTAAACACTAAGCCACCGTGCCGCCCTCAAATGACTTTTCAATGATTACAAGTTTCAGCATACACTGCTACAAAAAAAGGCTCTGATTTGGGAAATTATAGAGTTTTAGGCTGTTTAAAAGTTTAAAAGTCCACAATTCTGAGAGCCATCGGGCATTTTGTTGGTGTGATGAATAAGTAAGCATTTTGGGTGTGGTAGCTCAGAGGTCAGGGTGGTGGGCTATCAATCTGAAGGTTGGGGGTTCAAATCCCAGGACCACTGAAGTTACCACAGTGGGTCCTTGAGCAAGACCCTTAACCTTCATTGCTCCAGGGATGCTGTGGCCAATGTCCAACCCTGTCCACCCCCTACAGGTCGCTTTGGATAAAAGAGTCTGCTCAATGACCTAAATGTAAATGTAAGTATTATGTACTTCTGCCCACTTAGAGAATGTTGTACAGGTTAATCTGACCCTGTGTGTGTATGTGTGTGTGTGTGTGTGTGTGTGGGTGTGGGGGGGTGTGTGTGTGTGTGTGTGTGTGTGTGTGTACACATGGTTCTAATCACCTTGGCACTATAAAAAGGTGTGATGGAAATTTGAAATGAACACACTTAGACACACTTCGGGCCTCTTAGCAGATTGATAATTGCAAACAACTGGAAGCTCCATTCCAAAGCATAGCCACACTGGAATGGCTGAAGGCAGTGTGCACCTGGAATCTCAGCAAGGCATCAGAAATAAAGCCAATCATATACCATATCACATAAAGTCTTAGGGAGACTCGTTTAAGAGTCCAAGACTGACAACACAGAACTAGAACCCCTCTACAGTCTCCATAATCTGAAGAAAATCTGGATCTTCTGGGGTGCATTTTGACCAAAGTACTTTTCAAAGGTCTAAGAATGCGCTCACATGCCCCCGAACAAATGAATGCACCCCAGAGGGGTCGGTCTGAGTGAAAAACACCCCCCCCCCCTTAAAGAAACTACCAGCCGGTGTGAGAGTGATGTCATCATGCTCAGAACACAAAGACAACGTCGGTGTAAAGCGTGGAAAAGGTGAAGTTTGATGATGTTTACATGTCAACTGTTGGAAGCATTAAACAGATTCATCTCAAAGTTCAGTGAAATTTCACGGTTTGGGGAATTTATAAAAATTATAATAACAATAAAGGAGTTCTCAAATGCACTACAAGAAATTAATCTGCAAAAGTTAATGCAGTCAATGTTTCTATAGAGATGAATATATTGGGAACCAATTATTCATTCATTCATTATCTGCCGCTTATCCTCTATTAGGGTCGCGGTGGGGTTCCCCATGCCCATCCAGGGGAGAACGTCTCGGGCGCTGGGCAGATAGACCCAGGACAGGGCGCCAATCCATCGCTGGGCAGGGAACCAATTAATGAACCAAAATGTGGCTTGTATGAAAGTAATGACTGGATTCATTAGTTAAATACAGCAAATAAAATTGGAAAAAATGGAGAGAGAGAGAGAGAGAGAGAGAGATGGATAGATGAATCAATGGATTTCAATTATTTAAATCCATTGATCCAAACTTTAAATATCACTTAGTGAAATTGGGTATGGTTGAGGGTATAATTGATGGATATAAGCTACATTTCAACTTTATTCACATTTATTCATCAATCTATTAAATTTAATCTAACAGAAAACACTAATCAGACGTCCAAACTTCTCATAGAAAACCTACTACTCACAGATTCGTTGCTAGATGGCGCTCTATGTTCGTCTCTTGCTCCTACATCTCCATATGAAGCACTAAACGGTATGGCAGTAAAGCACGCCGCCTCTGGCTGTGTGCGGTTTTGGACGTTCGTTCCTCTGTAATGGTTTCCGGCCTCTGTCGGTCGATCTGCGCAGTTGGGTGGTTTGGCTGCAGGTCTCGGGTTATCCGGTAATGGAAGTCTGGCACAGTAAAAACAGTCAACTTGTGAATTTTATTCCTTCAACCACAAACCAACCTGTCCTGAAGTCAAAGAGCGACGTGTCAATGGGTTCCACACACTTAGATCCTTTATTTTACCTTTAATCGTTTATGGGGAATCATTTTTAGGTTTAAAGCCTGTAGCCAATCAGCTCATTTTGATGTATTTTATTTTACAGTCATCAGTGAACAACCAGAGAATCGAGAGTTTTTAAAGTAGGATTCAAATATTGACTATAAAACTTTTTTTTTTGCAGCAAACAATTTTCTGCTGATTATTTCAAAACGCGCGTGTGTGTGTGTGTGTGTGTGTGTGTGTGTGTGTGTGTGTGTGTGTGTTGTTGAATATCATGAGGAGTAAGAGATTTTTATTTATTTTTTTTTTTAGAAAATTTATTATTCTTCCAAAAAGAAGAAAGCATTCAGCATATCTTTGGCATCAACTTTAGAAAAGACACCGCAAATATAAAATCAATGCCACGAAGGAACCATGAGCTAAAAGTACAAATCTCGTTTCAATATGAACATCTCTCCCTTTTGGGGCTGTACAAATATAGTGCATAAAAAATCTCTTTTAAAACACATTTCCATAAAAAACACAGAAATAAAAAAAAGACATGACACAAAACGGGGGACGTGACGTGGGGACGTGGTGTGGACAGTGTGGGTAAGAGTCTTAAGGAGTTCCTGGAGATGTCTCTGGTTTGGGGGACTCTACCAAGGCCGCCACACGGAGTCCGATGTGAGTGAAGCTTCGCGGGGGGACGCGGCCGCGGCTGAGAGCGGCGTGGCGGCTCCGCTGGCGTACACGGGGATGACGGGGCCGCCGGGGGTGAACGCGTTGCTGGGGATCAGGAAGGCGAACTGTCCGTCCGTGGCCGGGACCAGCTGGAAGCCGCCGTACACCTTGGACGCGTCTGACGGCGACGCGCCGGAAGGAGGCGCGCTTTTGCACGCCACGCCGCCCGGCACGGGTACGGACACCGGCACAGGGACGTGGGTCGCCCCCGGGATTTGCACCACGGGCTGGCCGAAGGAAGGGGGCGCGGGTCCGGCCGCGACGTGCGCCTGGGTCGGGTAGTTCATGGCGTTCAGCTGCGTCATGCAGTTTGCCAAGTGGCCGAGCAGCCGCGTCCGCACCTCGGCGTTCACGCCCTCGCATGTGGACAGGAAGCGCGTCACCTCGTTCATGCACTCGCTGAATCCCGCGCGGTACTTGCCCAGCACCGTGGGGTCCGCGTTCAGAGCCGCTGCAGACACAAACAGACCAAAGCCATGTCAATACACGCGTTCCACTTCGTGCGCAATGGAGAACATACTAAGGTGCTGGGGATCTAGAGCTCCGGATCTCCACAAAGGGTGTTCAAAAAGTCTCCCAAGGGTGCAGCGTAAACCTCATTTCCAATTTGCATTTCCGATACACTTTCTAAACAATAGTAGATTTTTATATAATAATTATAACTCATTAGAAGTTTGTTTATTAGTAAGTGTTGGGGATCTAGAGCTCGGGATCTCCCAAAAAGCCTCCCAAGGGTGAGACGCGTGGTTCTAACGAGCGTAAACTTCATTTCCAAGTTGCTATACACTTCCAAAACATTGGTAATTAAGAAATTGGTATTGTGATGGCGCAAAGATGATGCCGGCTTGTGCGTAAAAGCGCCTTGGGAACAATTCCCAACAAACGTCTCCAACGCTTTCAGATGCGTAAACCGTGGAGCTTTGGCGCGTAAATAACGACTAAAAAGCGCCAATTTAATTAACGTTGATTAATTAACAACGTAATTAAGAAACAGTTGCAAACTTACCGGTCATTTGTGCGCGCTGCATGTTCCTGAGGTGCTTCACAGTCATCTCCAGGATATCCGCCTTCTCAAGCTTTGAATGCCGTGAGCTCTGTGGATAAAATCAACGTACAGTTATTAATTACAAATCAAAAATAAAACGAATGAATAAACACAAGGTGTTTCTAACGTCCAGGTATTTTGCGTAAAGGCACCAGGACTTACATCTTTCTTCAGCGCGTCCAGGATGAGCGTTTTCAGCTGCCCCAGGCTCTCGTTGATGCGAGCCCGTCTTCTTTTCTCCATTATGGGTTTCGAAGACTAAAATAAAAGCGCGTTGGTGAGTTTGGACCCAAAATTCTGAACTGATTCTTCAAAAGCTGTAAGTTGTTGTTGTTTTTTTAGTTTATTATTTTGTTTTAATAAATAGAACCTACCTTTCTGTGTTCAGAGGCGGTTTTGGGTTTGTCGGGCGCCGTGTTGATGCTCGCGGGGGTCGCCGCGACTGGAGAGGACGAGTTTTTTTCCATCATGTCAGCAGGCATGGTTCTGCACAACGGCTAGTATCCAGGAAAAAAAAAAGTCGTGAAGAAAAAAAAAATGCACCAAACGCTGCCGTGGCCGTGGGTGAGTGCGCAGTCACGCGCCGTGGAAGTCCAATAGCTGCGTTCCTGCGGTGTACCGAGCCGCGCGCTCTGGGACGTGGGAGCGTCTGCCGGACTGTCTGCCGGCGCGACGCCGCGCTCTTATTTATATCCCGGGCCGCACGCGAACGGCTCGTGTGAAACTTCCCAAACTTTCGTTCCCACACTAACTTTCGACCAATCAGCGTGAGGCACACGCGGCCCGCACGGAGGCCGGCTCGTGGTCGGCGCAGCGCCATTGGTCGTTTGCCTCTCGAGCGGGTGGCCAATGGCGCGCGGCCGGCCGGGTCTGGGGCACGAACCGGGCCTGCCTTCCGTCAGCGCAGTTTACATATTAACACTTAACATCCAAGAGGCAGGCTGAGGAATCACCCCGCGCCGCGCGTGGAGCGCAATAAACATCCAGCCGAAACTACACCTTTAAAGAGTTTCAGTTTTTGCTCCTTTAAAAGAGCCTTTCGGTCTCATATGTGCAATATCTGTTTCACTTCATTTCTATGTTATATGTCTTGTACAAAACTCAGAAATAGAATTTATTTTGTGCATATATACATTTACATTACATTACATTTGGTCATTTAGCAAATTCTTTTATCCAAAGCGTCTTACAAGCTGAGCACAGGGTTCATCACAACATCCCTGGAGCAATGAGGGTTGAGGGTCTTACTCAAGGACCCACATTGGTAACTTCAGTGAACCTGGGATTTGAACCCACAACATTCAGATTGATAGCTCTTATATATAGTGTAGCTCTCTCTGATTTAAAGATGACAGCACAAATATTCTTGCCAAAACTATTTTTTTTTATTAAAGTTTTTTAAAACTTCTTTTTAATTGCCAAGTATCCTTTTCACCTTATTTCTAATGTAACTTGCTACTGAGAATGTGAATTTCCCCACTGTGGGCCAAATAAAGGTCTATCCCATCATCAGTGCGAGTTTACTGAAACCAACCAACACTCATCAGGAAAGTAAACTAGTTTTCTTGAATAATGCGAAGTTACAACGTTACTAGACAAAACTACACAAATATTTTTCCTCATTATATACACCAAACAGACCCAAGTACAAATTACATCTTTTTGTTATCAAATTCGGTGTAACCTCACTATGCAATCCGAACTGATGGATGCTTACTGCTATGTGAAAACAGTTTGGGGAAGAGCCCCCCAAAATAAGATCAATAAGGCATGTCCAGAGCAAAAGAACCTGACTCACGCTCACAGAACCATAAACTTCCATCCATCCATATATTATCTTCCGCTTTATCCTCTACTAGGGCCGTGCGGGGGGGCGGGGTTCACTCACACAGACACACTCTATATGGGGCAATTTGGAGAACTCAATTGACCTTAATCCATGTTTTTTGAACTGCGGGAGGAAACCGGAGAACCCGAAGGAAACCCACATGTACACTGAGAGAACATGGAAATTCCACCCAGATGGGGATTCAAACCGGGAATGCCTAGCGCTGAGAGGAGAACATGCTAAACACTAAGCCACCGTGCCGCCCTATCTCCATCCATCTATCCACTCCTATCCAGGGCAGAGCGTTTTCAGGCGCTGGGCAGATACACCCAGGACAGGGCGCCAATCTATCACTGTACACACACTTACTCACACAGACACACTCTATATGGGGCAATTTGGAGAACTCAATTGATCTTAATCCATGTTTTTTGGACTGCGGGAGGAAACCGGAGAACCCAGAGGAAACCCATGCGGACACGGGGAGAACATGAAAACTCCACCCAGATTGGGATTCGAACCGGTAATCCCTAGTGCTGAGAGGAGAACATGCTAAACACTAAGCCACCGTGCCACCCGAACCATAAACTTAACTTAATATATATTTTAAATAAACAAGAAGAGCCCAGCGATGGATTGGCGCCCTGTCCTGGGTTTATCTGCCCAGCGCCCGAGACGTTCTCCCCTGGATGGACATGGGGAACCCCACCGCGACCCTAATAGAGGATAAGCGGGAGATAATGAATGAATGAATGAATGAATAAACAAGAAGAGATTGTGAGCCTGGCACCGTCCTTCCAACGTCAGTGTGTGCGCTCATGAATGATCTCATGGATGTAGGATTTATACTCTGCAATTAGCCTCATTTTAATTATGATGTCATGAATGCTGTTGTATAAGTCTAATGAGGGGGGGTCGTCTTAAGCCATGTCGGTGTCCAATGATGAAGACGAAGATGACACAATAACTGATACAATTACAGACTTATTTATAGTGAAGCCAAGATGCTTCATGCAGACACTCTGATGGGGTGATGGGTTCGGAGCAGAACATGTAGGCTGCATAGGGGCTTAAATTGCTTGATGGTAAAATTATTCATTCATTCATTATCTTCCCCTTTATCCTATATTAGGGTCGCGGGGGGTTTCCCCATGCCCATCCAGGGAGAACGTTTCGGGCGCTGGGCAGATAGACCCAGGACAGGACGCCAACCTATCACTGGGCACACAGTCACTCACACAGACACACTCTATATGGGGCAACTTGGAAAACTCAATTGACTTGATCCATGTTTTTGGACTGTGGGAGGAAACCGGAGAACCTGGAGGAAACTCACGAGGACACGGGGAGAACATGGAAACTCCACCCAGATGGGGATTTGAATCGGGAATCCCTAGTGCTAGTGAGAGGAGAACATGCCAACCACTAAGCCATGGGCAAATTAAAATAGCACCGTGATTTATGTCAGCACTTTAAAAAGTTCTTGGCTTCTGTGCTACAGTTCCTGTGCAGACTTTGGCTTTCGCCCGCATCTGTCTCTCCAGGTTAATCCAAGAATGATTCACTGATGCTGAGACCCTCTGTGGGGGCCCATAACGTTTGTTACGGGGTTCCTTCTTCTCCTTCTTCTTTTTTTTTTTTGCTGCAGATAATTCTTTATGGGCTTTGGCCGCGGAACGCGCTTTTTTTATAGCCTCGGCGCGCATTGCGGTTCTGGGGGAGCCGAGCGCGTTCACGCCGGGGAGCGCCTGCGGGCGGCTGGGCCCTCTGGAGGGGGGGGGGGGGGGGGGGGGGGGGGGGGGGGGGGGGGGGGGGGGGGGGGGGGGGGGGGGGGGGGGGGGGGGGGGGGGGGGGGGGGGGGGGGGGGGGGGGGGGGGGGGGTGGGGTGGCGGGGCTGGTTTACATTAGAGGGAAGGTAAATAGCAGCTGCTGTTCTCAGAGCCTGGGAAAACCACGCCCTCCGAGCAGCGAGTGCGCCCTTTACCGGAACGCGAGCCAGAGCCGCGCAGAGTTCAGCGGGGGAGCGGGAGCGCGCGTGCGCGCGTGCCCGAGCCAGCGGGGGGGGGGGGGGGGGCGTGCCTCGCGCCGCACAGATGTGAACCACACACACACACACACACACACGACATGAACGCGCATCGGAAGCCCATGCGTCACGCCGAGCGCGCGGCACGCACAGCGTCAACACTGTTTGCTTGACTCACTGAAGATAAAGTCATGAAGTCTAAAGGCGTTCCCAAAAGTATGTGGACACACCTGGTCCTACAGAACCACCGTGTCCTCCAACACAACCTTCTAAACATCCATTATCTTCTGCTTTATCCTCTACTAGGGTCGCGGGCGGGGGGGAGGGGGGGGTTTCCCATGCCCATCCAGGGGAGAACGTTTCGGGCGCTGGGCAGATACACCCAGGACAGGACGCCAATCACACACACACACATACACTATATGGGGCAATTTGGAGCATTGAATTGACCTTGATCCATGTTTTTGAACTGTGGGAGGAAACCCACGGAGAACCCGGAGGAAACCCACGCAGAGACGGGGAGAACATGGAGACTCCACCCTGATTGGGATTCGAACCGGGAATCCCTAGTTCTGAGAGGAGAACATGCCAAACACAACCACCAACACAACCATGAATGTTGGAAATGCATCGAAGCACTCTCATGGCACGGTGGCTTAGTGGTTGGCATGTTCTCCTCTCAGCGCTAGGGATTCCCGGTTCGAATCCCCATCTGGGTGGAGTTTCCATGTTCTCCCCGTGTCCGCGTGGGTTTCCTCCGGGTTCTCCGGTTTCCTCCCGCATTCCAAAAACATGGATCAAGGTGAATTGAATTCTCCAAACTGCCCCATATAGAGTGTGTCAGTGTGAGTGAGTGTGTGTCCAGTGATAGATTGCCCCCCGTCCTGGGTGTATCTGCCCAGTGCCCGAAACGTTCTCCCCTGGATGGGCATGGGGAACCCCCTCCTCTCACCCCTGCGACCCTAGTAGAGGACAAAGCGGAAGATAATGGATGGATGATGGACCTGACGTCAGCAGACGTGTTAAAGCTTAATGTTGTGCTTGATCACGTGCTTATTTTCTCTTTTAATGTCTCGAGCCCCTCAGCGACGTTTAGAGAAGTCGGCGCGTGCAAGCACATGAGCGGAGACAGGCGCTGGCTGAGCGGAGCGCCGGCAGGAGGAGTGGACTGATGGCGCGCACTCCCTCCGCGCAGCACTCCTTCTGCCCCCCCCCGTCCCTCCCCCCCAATCCCCCCACCCCCTGATGCGCAGGCGCGAACTCCAGCCCATACTGAGCCCCGAGACACGTGGCGCCGCTCGCGCGCTGCTGCTGCTGGTGTTGCGTTTCGCGCGCGCTGCGTGGGTTCTCCTCTCACACACTTACTCACTCTCTCTCTCTCACACACACACACACACACACACGACTGAAACTATATAAACGACCCTTGTTTATCCAAATTAACCAGGTGTTAAAAACGTAATGCTCATCATGAACGAGGTTTGAGCGATTATGACGTCATAAATCCGACCCTGTAAAATATTTAGTTTTAGCATTGTACTGCAATTTAAAAATGACAACACACACACACACAAACCCTTATGGACCATCCCTTATGAACTTTACTTGTTGCATAGTCATATATATATATCCCCATGCCCATCCAGGGGAGAATGTTTCGGGCGCTGGACAGATACACCCAGGACAGGGTGCCAATCTATCACTGGGCACACACTCACTCACACAGACACTCTATATGGGGCAATTTGGAGAATTCAATTGACCTTGAGCCATGTTTTTGGACTGTGGGAGTAAACCGGAGAACCCAGAGGAAACGGAGAACATGGAAACTCCACCCAGATGGGGATTCGAACCGGGAATCCCTGGCTCTGAGAAGAGAATGTGCTAACCACTAAGCCACGTGCCGACCAACAGTTGATTGATTACCACTAATTAGTTAATTATTTTTTTTTTTTATGTTTCATGTGTTGTCATGATCAATGAACAATTGTGCAAAGTTTCAGCTTAATCGGTTAACGGGAAGTGGGTGAAACAGCATTTGCAAACTTTTTACCAGACACACAGACAAACAGATGAAGCTGATATAGGGATGGTAAAAAAAAAGGGCCTTCCCCAAACTGTTCCCACGACCCTGAAAGCATACAGTTATCCAGAATAAGTTTCTCTCATAAAAGTACTCTCTCTCTAATAAAAGACAACCACCCCGGTGAAGAAATTACACCCCAATAGGTACAGGGCCGGCCCCATCTGGACATTTGAGTGCCGTCATCGTCACTTTAACTCGTCAGGTCTCAGACTCAGCAGCATTAAATGAAGTCAGCTGAGAACCAAAAGTACTGAATGACCGGCTTATCCCATCAATGGACGTTTTGTCTTTCCTGTGGGTATATTCCTGGTCAACAATGCTAAGATTCATCAGACTCACACTGCGCCCTGAGGAATATAAGGAATCATTTTTACACATGGTTTAGTCACCACAGAGTCCTGACCTTTTCAAAGGCTTTGGAATGTAGTGGGGAGGACCACTGAAATCGATGAATGGGACATGGCTCGCAATACCCTTATCCATATAGGTTATATAATAAATACATATATAGTGCAATAATATAATTGTTTATCCATATACCCCTTACATCGGGGGGTTGTGGACAACATGGCATTGTAAACCCTACCCAAAAAATTTCCAACGTAGCCCTTTTTGCTATAAATATTTATGTATACACATACATACATACATATATGAACAGCATTACGTAGACTGTTAAACCCACATAGATGAGGGGAGAATATGCAACACTGATGGGACAGAGTCAAACCTATTCGTAAATCAAACCTGAAGTTATATTACTTTCCAACAGGACTGTCTTATCTCTATACACTTAAAAATTCTCAGAAACGTTTTTTCGGTTCATTACTGCATGAAAACTGTTGATTCTGAGACGTAGAGTTTTTCTAAAAGTGTCTCTCCACTGATTTTGTTTAGCACCAGGTTTTATAAGAAAATACAACAACCGAAAAATGAGGTTCCCTAATAAGGTTCCCGAGCAGGAGAAAGGACCCTAATTGAATGTACATAGAAGAAAGGAGTCGGACGGCCCTGCCTGCACGAGAAACTTTCCCATACTCAGGTTGCAGTGGGGTACTGAAGGTGCTCAGCTCCTTTATCATCAGTACACCTGTTCAGCAGCCTATCTGAGGATCGTACACAGTTCACGCCTCGTTCCGATTCACCTTAAATCTGAATTAAATAAGAGACTGACTGAATGAATCAGTCTGTGTCTATCTCACGAGTTTCATTTCCACATACACACCGTCTTTTAAAGTCATATCTTTATTGGGGGCTTAATATACCTTCACATGCAATAACATAATCAGGGCTCCCGATTGCGGAGGCTAAAGTACGTGAGAAAGTTTGAGATAGTAAGCTGGCAAACAATCGAAACTTCAATCAGGGCCACAACGCCGACTTAATGCGTAAGCTATTGGTGGAGGACGGCTGCAAGGAGACAGCTCCTGTTAACAGCCCAGACATCGCTTTAGGACGTGTTGAGCCTGGAGCCATGACGTTCGTCACAACACAGAGATGGACCCGAGGTCCATTTAGAAGAAAAGCTTAACTGTGACTTTAAAACGCAGACAGGGGACAGAATTATTCCCATCTGACGCGGGCAAATGTCCCCTGATTATGAAATGAGGTTATATAAAGAATATAAGGATTGAGGGTGTGGTAGATCAGATGTATAGAGTTAGGAGAGAGTGTAGGACTTAATCTAAAGGAATTCAAATCCCAAGTCTGCTGGAGGTGGCATTGTGGGCCCTTGAGCAAGGCCCTTAATCATTAAGGGGAGAACGTTTTAGGAGCTAGGCATGTACATCCAGGACAGGGCACCAATCTAATCTGGGCAAACACACACACACATACAATTTAGAGCAGCCAATTTACTTTGAATTTTGCTTATATAGTTGTCACAGGGTGGCATGGTGGCTGAGAGGTTGGCATGTTCTCCTCTCAGCACTAGGGATTCCCGGTTCGAATCCCAATCTGGGTGGAGTTTCCATGTTCTCCCTGTGTCCGTGTTGGTTTCCTCCAAGTTCTCCGGTTTCTTCCCACAGTCCAAAAACATGGATCAAGGTCAATTGAATTCTCCAAATTGCCCCATATAGAGTGTGTCTGCACAGTGTGCACGGTGTGTGCACAGTGCTAGATTGCCCCCCTGTCCTGGGTGTATCTGTCCAGTGCCCGAAACGTTCTCCCCTGGATGGGCATGGGGACCCCCCCCCGCTCCACGACCCTAGTAGAGGATAAAGCTGAAGATGATGGATGGAGTTGTCACAGGGCGGCACGGTGGCTTAGTGGTTGGCATATTCTCCTCTCAGCTCTAGGGATTCCCGGTTCGAATCCCAATCTGGGTGAAGTTTCCATGTCCTCCCCGGGTCCACGTGGGTTTCCTCCGGCTTCTCTGGTTCCCTCCCACAGTCCAAAAACATGGATCAAGCTCAAATAAATTCTCCAAATTGCCCCATATAGGGTGTGTCTGTGTAAGTGAGTGTGTGCCCAGTGATAGATTGGCGCCCTGCGCCCCGAAACGTTCTCCCCTGGATGAGCATGGGGAACCGGAACCCCACCCACCCCCACAACCATAGTAGAGTATAAAGCTTAAGATCATGGACGGATGGATGATCGTCCCGTCCGAAATTGGAACTCGCAGTCTCTACATCTTGCATCCGATTTGATATGAGAGGATGAGAAGCAGCGAGCCGAAAAACGAGAGAGCAAATCAAAGCTGCAGCGCTCACAAGAAACGGGAGAGAAAGAGGAACGAGTGGCTTTGGAGGCCCTCCAGGAGCCTTCCCACGGAGCAGACGCAGTGCCGCCTCCCCGATGCTGGAGCGAGCGGTGAAAAACAATCAGCGCTCGCGCACACACACACACACACACTCCCAAAAAAAAAAAAAAAAAAAAAACACCACACAAATACAGCAGCCCTGCACCGTCCAACTCATCAAGGGCCTGCGGGGATCAGAAGCAGGGGAGTGCTAAGGCATTGATTCATAGTCTACTTCACACACACATGCACACACACGCGTAGATCACACAAACACAGATCACTCAGGGTCACCACCAGCCTCGCAGACATTAAGGCTCGGTGTATGTTCGGCTCAATAGCGGCTGGGGAGCTTTTCAAAACATGCGCCTACCGCGTCGGTGATTCAGGCCCTTTCCAGCGCCGGCTGCTCGGGAGGCTGGAGAGAAGTGTGAGCCCTGGAGGGGAAATGCTATTGAAGTGGAGCTAAAGCTTTTTTTTTCCCCTCGCTCTCTCTCCCTTCTGTGGCCTGTTGTGAAGTTAGGCCAACCAGGGGCTGTGTGCTCCTGTGGAGGAGGCTGTGGAGACCGGGTCACAGGTCACCCAGGATGTGCATCCGGCTGCCAGACTCAGCTGGCTTGGGTGGTTTGCGAGTTAACTGGCCCGGGGCACTTCATATCCAAGTAGCCAAATGCTAACCACAAGACTGCATCTTCATCTTCAGATATGATACTAGGATTTTTCTTTTTTGTTCTCTTCATCTCGGTGTTTTTGTTTTGTGTTTTTTTGGTTTTTCCTGAGCTGTACCATGTTCGAAAATAGAATTTTATTTCATGCCGCATCGACGGGGCCGCACTTACACGCCGAAAACCCCACGGACGGGGGTGTTAAATTAACACCGGCGGTCGTCATGCGCGTCCAGGTGGAGTTAGGTAAACACAACAGGTGTAAATTCAGCACGGGGGAATTTGGTTGCCCCTCGTTTCTCAAAGGGGTAATCATCCACCAACATACTCATTAAGTTACATTCAGCGGTCAGTCTTACGCCATCATTAGTGGAGCAACCACCTGAAAGCAGATGAGTCTAAGGCACGGTAAACGATCGGTGTCCTCTCTGTGTAACATGCCTCACCTTATTTTAATACTCTACTAGGGTTGCGGAGGGGGGGGGGGGGTTCCCATGTCCCCCATGTCCCCATGCCCATCCAGGGGAGAACATTTCGTGTACTGAGCAGACACACCCAGGGCAGAGCACCAGTCACAAAAACGAGTAATTTATATAGGGGCAATTTAGAGCAGCCAATTAACCTCAAATCCATGCTTTTGGACTGAGGGATCCGGAGAACCCGGAGGAAACCCATGAGGACACGGGGAGAACATGGAAACTGATCAGTAATCATATACTTTTTTTTTTATTATTTCATTGTAAGCCTCACCTCACATTGGGGATGAGACAATTACTCTAACGCTGATAAGTTATATAGTGGGGCAACTAGCATGGAATAAAAATAAAGTTCCGCTTCCGCTTTGTCCTCACAGAAAAAAATGTTTTCTGTCAAATTAATATAAATAGTATTTTAAGGGGCCAATTATTATTATTTTTTTGTTATAATATTCAGTCTTTGTCTCAAATTGTTAAAATTGTCGGGCGGGACGTTCTCCTCTCAGAGCTGGGGATTCCCGGTTCGATTCCCAATCTGGGTGGAGTGTCCGTGTCCTCCCCGTGTCCGTGTGGGTTTCCTCCGGGTTCTCCAGTTTCCTCCCACAGTCCAAAAACATGGATTAAGGTTAATTGAATTCTCCAAATTGCCCCATATAGAGTGTATCTGTGTGGGTGAGTGTGTGCCCAGCGATAGATTGGCGTCCTGTCCTGGGTGTATCTGCCCAGCGCCCAAAACGTTCTCCCCTTGATGGGCATGTGGAACCATGTGACCCTTGTAGAGGATAAAGCAGAAGATAATGGATGGATGGATGGATGGACAAACTTAAGAACCGGTGTCCTCTTCCCGAGATTTCTGCTACTTAATTAATTATTAGTTAATTATTGCATATTAATCATATGACCGTGATAATTTCAGTAAATCACGTCATCGAAATCTGTAATCTCGTTTTTTTAAAAATTAAACTATTACCTTACTAGCTTAACGTAATTGTTTGCATTTGTTTCATTTGCCAAGGATCCGAAACAACAACCCCGCCCCCACCCCCCACCCCCGGGACTTAAAAAGCCCAAGAAGGGGGGGTGGCGTTCGCATGATCTCCCATGCAGCACGCCGTTATCTGTAGATTGTCGAGCTGCCAATTTCAATTTCGCCGCTCTATTATCAAGCCCCGAAATAAATGCCGTATTTGAAAAGTAGAAATCAAACTGTCTCCACGGGGGGCATGACTGACTTTGATTGCAAACTAACTACATAGTGCCAGGCCTCTCCATGTGTGGCTTTTGTCTCTCGCTCCCTTTTTTCCCAGGCTTCACGGCTGTCATATTCCTTTAACACGGGGGTAAGGTCATGCGCCGCGGCCTGAAAGATCTAAAGTACTGGAAGGGATTCAGGCTCCGGCAGCAACAATGTACCACATCTCTCCACCCTGCTGATAGCCGAGAAAAGAGGCTGAGCGTCGGCTTCCGTATCCCTTCATTTCCCCCTTTTTTACTTCAGACGAACGAGAAAGGGGCGGCACGGTGGCTTAGTGTTTAGCACGTTCGCCTCTCAGCGCTGGGGGTTACCGGTTCGAATCCCCATCTGGGTGGAGTTTCCATGTTGTCCCCGTGTCCGCGTGGGTTTCCTCCGGGTTCTCCGGTTTCCTCCCACAGTCCTAAAACATGGATCAAGTCTATTGAGTTCTCCAAATTGCCCCATATAGAGTGTGTGTGTGCATCTGGGCGGTTAATTAGGGCTGCAACAAAAAAATCTATTATGAAAAGGGTTGTTAACGAGTTTCATTATAAATTTATTGTCTAGGCGGCACGGTGGCTGAGTGGTTGGCACGTTCGCCTCTCAGCGCTAGGGAATCCCGGTTCGAATCCCCATCTGGGTGGAGTTTCCATGTTGTCCCCGTGTCCGCGTGGGTTTCCTCCGGGTTCTCCGGTTTCCTCCCACAGTCCGAAAACATGGATCAAGTCAATTGAGTTCTCCAAATTGCCCCATATAGAGTGTGTCTGTGTGAGTGAGTGTGTGCCCAGCGATAGATTGGCAACCTGTCCTGGGTGTATCTGCCCAGCACCTGAAACGTTCTCCCCTGGATGGGCATGGGGAACCTCACCGCGACCCTAATAGAGGATAAAGTGGAAGATAATGGATGGATGGATGGACATAGTCTACATTATATTGTTCAGAGTGAAATGGAGAACCTCATAGAGAAGCGCATTAAGTCCAGGTAGCTGCACCGTTCATTGCTTTCTGGGCAGTTAATTAGGGCTGCAACAAAAAATCAATTAATGAAAGGGTTGTTAACAAGTTTCATTATCGATTCATTGTCTAGGCGGCACGGTGGCTTAGTGGTTGGCACGTTCGCCTCTCAGCGCTAGGGATTTCCAGTTCGAATCCCCATCTGGGTGGAGTTTCCATGTCCTCCCTGTGTCCGTGTGAGTTTCCTCCGGGTTCGCCGGTTTCCACCCACAGTCCAAAAACATGGATCAAGTCAATAAAGTTCTCCAAATTGCCCCATATAGAGTGTGTCGGTGTGAGTGTGTGCCCAGTGATAGATAGGTGCCCTGTCCTGGGTGTATCTGCCCAGCACCCGAAACGTTCTCCCCTGGATGGGCCCCTCTAGTACCTAGTACAGGATAAAGCGGAACATAATGGATGGACGGATGGACGATCTCTGATGACGTGAAGAAAGTGGATTTATTATGGTGGATGTTCAGTGTATGAACAAGTCAAAACACAAAGCATGAAGACCTTCTGTTCTGTAATACTGTTTAAGAATGCCATCACATTCAACCTTTGACTGTGCTGTGTGATCTACTTTGTAGTCATTTTACACACACACACACACACACACACACACACACGACCCCATCGCCTGCACACTCGTGCTTGGTTTCACCTTGCACCTGCCCTGCATTCTCTTCCCCTCTGGCCATATTAACATCAAATCTGTCCTCGCTCTCTTTCTTTCACCCCACCCATTCACAGCCTTTTGTTCTCCTCGAGCACACTGCCGGGCTCAGACCTGATCCAGCATCAACTTTCACCCTCGGCACTCCCCACAGAGGAGCCCGGGAGCCCGAACTTGCCTAATGGGGCAACGGCTTTAGATTGGTTTCACCCAGCCCAGATTTACATCCTGTTTTGTTCTACAGATTAGGATTAGAGGTCCTCTTCATCCATACGTTCACTATGGGTGTCGATGTTAATTTAGCGAAACTCCATCCAGACCTCAGCAAAGTATCTGTCTGTGATTGGAGTAACGTAACAGCCATAACAGAGAGTAAAGTCACAGCACGCTGAGGTATGAAGATGTACAATGAGAACGAACCCTCAAATTTTACCTCGGGATTTTATTACTGCATTTCGCCACTTAGATGCTCACGATGAAATCTTGGTTGAATCAGAAAAATGTAAAAGTTTAAAGCCAAATTCAAAATGTAATGAATTTTCTTTTCTTTGTTCCACATTTTAGTAACCATTACGTATTTACTTAATTTGACAGGTTTAGAAATATAAGAAGGTCCCCCACGTTCTATAATTACAATCTTTTTGTGTTTTACAGTACGTACTGTGCACTCTGTTCCCCAATAGTACCACCACAGAGCAGGGGTTATTGGGTGGGTGCATTAGTCCTATCCCAGCAGTGTCTGAAGTGGAGATATGAAACTACACTAAACCCCCCCTCACTACATCAGTGTCACTGCAGAACTGACAATAAACAATCCACCACCCAAATGATACCTGTTCTGTGATGCTCCTGACCAACAGAGAACAGAGAAACAAACAGAACACAGATGGACTACAGTCTGTAATTGTAGAACTACAAACTCCATCTATATGGTAAGTGGAGGACGGAGAAGGAAGGGGGCGTGGCCAAACTTTAGCCTGGTACTGTATACTATGGTCTCTAATGTTCAGAACCCCAATAGTACCACCACAGAGCAGGGGTTATTGGGTGGGTGCATTAGTCCTATCCCAGCAGTGTCACTGAGGTGTTTAAATGAAACTCCAGCAGCACTGTTGCACTAACCCCCCCCTCACCACATCAGTGTCACTGCAGAACTGACCATGAACAATCCACCACCCAAATGATACCTGTTCTGTGATGCTCCTGACCAACAGAGAACAGAGAACCAACAGAACACAGATGGACTACAGTCTGGAATTGTAGAACTACAAACTCCATCTCTATGGTAAGTGGAGGACATAGAGGATGGAACAAGAAGGGGGCGTGGCCTAACTTTTGACTGGTACTCTATGTGTGAACAAGTGATTTGTCCTATTAAAAGTCTATCTCAGAGTACAAGCCACCATGCAGTAACGCAGTAAATCTATATTTGTAGTTTCCAAGAAACTAATCTACAATTTTTATCATAAAACTCTCACAGACGTCCCTTTCGTTTTCGTTTAATTGCAACATCAGTCAATAAAGCGCATCTCTGATGACGAGATGCTTATTTAATCCTAAAGATCATCATTTCGATCGTTATCATCAGCAGGTCACATGGTTGCCGCTGTAGAACGCAACTCGCATGAATGGATCTAATCTGGAAAGAGGGGGCAGCTCGCCAGACCTAGACCGTAAGCCATGGTGAGTCCACAGATGATTGCTTACCCTCTGCCCCAGTCATGCCTGACCAGGTCCATGTCATGCTTAGCAGGGAGCTGGGAGCCACTCACATAGGATTTAGTAACTCAGTGGCCCTTTAAATCAAACGGGCATCAGGAGCTTTACGGAAGATTATTAGAAGGTGGGAAAATCCAACAGAGCTGGAGTTTTCCTTTTTTTTTGCAGCCAATTAGTCTCCTGAGAAAAAAACCCCCAGACAATTCACCTCCATCTGTGGCCCAACCTTATCTACCCTGCCAGCAGAAGATGGAACAGCCTCTATGTTCCTCCCTCACAATCCTCCCTCCCACTCCCTTCACAGAGCAATCTTCTTCCTCCAGTAACCCCACCTCCTTTCCTTAACAAAGTAACTTTAATTGTCCTGGGAAAGTCAAGGCTGGTCCTCGGGGCACAAAACTGCTAATAAATGTTCCAAACAAGAGATTAGGGTGAGTCTTAGACAGTTAAATGAGGCTGGGATAGGCGAGAAGATGATGTTAGACTTTGCACATTAATTTATTGTTATTATTATTATTATTATTATTATTATTATTATTATTATTATTATTGGCGGCACGGTGGCTTAGTGGTTAGCACGTTCGCCTCTCAGCGCTAGGGATTCCCGGTTCGAATCCCCATCTGGGTGGAGTTTCCATGTTCTCCCCGTGTCTGCGTGGGTTTCCTCCGGGTTCTCCGGTTTCCTCCCACAGTCCAAAAACATGGAAAAAGTTAATTGAATTCTCAAAAATTGCCCCCTATAGAGTGTGTCTGTGTGAGTGAGTGTGTGCCCAGCGATGGATTGGCGCCCTGTCCTGGGTCTGTCTGCCCAGCGCCCGAGACGTTCTCCCCTGGATGGTCATGGGGAACCCCACCGCGACCCTAATAAAGGATAAGCGGAAGATAATGAATGAATTAATTATTATTATTATTATTATTATCTTTATTATTATTATTATGCAGTGTTACCTCCATATGAGCCGTAAATTGCCACTAGGCCATAGTAGCTAAACAATTATAATTATATGCGAGAAATTTTGCAAGTTTTGTGCAACGCAACGCGTACATTTCCAGTCATTAAAATTGCAAATGCACAATGACACTGATACATTTTTCCGTGCAGGAAATGAATTTAATAAATGGTTTTTGGTAGTGCCAGCAGTGGACCTGCAGTGGACCTGAGCTGCACCATTATTAGATTTGCAATGGAACCGAGTTGGACCATCAGTGAACCTGTATTGGATCATTAGCGGACCGGCAGTGAGCCAGCAGCAGTAGATCACCAGTGGACCAGCAGTGAACCTTAGTTGGACCTCCAGTGGATCTGCAGTGGACCTGAGTTAGACTACATTGGACTACATTGGATCTGCAGTGGACCCGAGTTGGACCATCATTATATCTGCAGAGGACCTGAGTTGGACCATCATTTGATCTGCAGTGGACCTGAGCTGGACCATCATTGGATCTGCAGTGGACCTGAGTCGGATCATCATTGGATCTGCAGTGGACCTGAGTCGGACCATCATTGGACCATCAGTGGATCTTCAATCCACCCAACACAACTACTCGACTATGTGCTGGCTTTCCACTAAAATATATTTAGAAGCTTTTTTAATCTTTCCATCAGTAAATAAACAAAACTCTTGAAAAATATCAGAGAGCTAAACCTCTTGTTGCTAAAAGTATAGATTGAGTTCAGTTTAAATGCCAAAAGAGACGAAATGGATTTGTAAATAGACTCATGCTGAGGAACGAGGTCTCTCTGTACGTCTGGTTCAGGATGAATCCGTCACCCCGGGCTTTCCTCAAAAACGCTCCGATTGGCAAAAAAAGTTCCTCTCCCGTTCTGAAGTACCGCACACCATCGTACAAAGTCAACGGCAGAGGCCAGCAGCTCTGAGACACTCTCTTTGACTTCCCTCATGGCTGAGTAAAAGTGACCCCGAGCGTTCCCGTAATTGTTCCCGAAAGATCCGTGTTCTCAGCCAGCAATCAGAGCTGGAACCTCGGAACACTGATGATGTCAGGAGCCGGGGCTGAGTCATTTCCGTCCCATTACGACAATTTAAGTAGCACAAGTTGTTTATGTGACTGCCATTAAAATTTGGGCTCGGTTTGGGGGAGAAGGAGGGGGGGGGGGTTGTAATGAGCTCGAATTAATCCTGTGTGAAAACACTGATTTAGTTTTATAGAGATTCGCACTTGGTTTTACCAGTTCAGTCATTTTATGTACCAGACGTTGTTTACGGAACATTTCAATTTTCATGGAAAGGATCACTGCAGAGTAGATTTGCAGTGGACCCGAGTTGGACCAACGGCCCGAGACGTTTCCCCCTGGATGGGCGACCCTAATATAGGATAAAGCGGAAGATAATGGATAATAATAATCCTTTGGCTCTGAAATCAGGAGCGGCACGGTGGCTTAGTGGTTTAGCATGTTCTCCTCACAGCACTAGGGATTCCCGGTTCTCCCCATGTCTGCGTGGGTTTCCTCCGGGTTTCCTCCCACAGTCCAAAAACATTGATAAAGTCAATTGAGTTCTCGAAATTGCCCCATCTAAAGTGTGTCTGTGTGAGTGAGTGAGTGAGTGAATGTGTGCCCAGCGATGGTTTGGTGCCCTGTCCTGGGTGTGTCTGCCCAGCGCCCGAAACTTTCTCCCCTAGATGGGCATGGGGAACCCCCTCCAAGACCCTAGTACAGGATAAAGCAGAAGATAATGGATGGATGGCTCTGAAATCAGTGGAAACAGTCCTCACCAACAGCCGGTACCCTGGACAAGTGGTAAATCCGGTTGTATTCACGGATGCGGCACAATGGAAATATGATTAATTTGGTTGCTACCATCGCGCCGGATTCTATTGGCCCCGGCGACGGAACACAGCAACGGCGTCTCTGAAAAAGTCTCTGTGAGTCACGGCATTCAAGCGGACGCCCACACAGCGCCGAACGGGAGGGCCCGGGACGTCTCCTCCAAACGTCGCCTCTCTCTGGCGGTCGCGGAGGCCAACCTCAGCGTGACACCGCCATAAAGCCCTCATTCAAGCGTGGGCCCGGCCACCATTTGATCTCCGAAATATGTCAAAAATGTTTTCATACTTCTCATTTGCGGGAGCACTGGGCCGCGAGACCTAATTGCAAAAGACGTGACATTAAAGGGAGAAGCCCAAGGAGGTGAAGAGGTGGCTTCCTGGGGAGGTGGGGGGAACAGAATGCACCAAAGTGGGGCAAAGAAAAAGCCTTAAAATGCGTCTCGGCGTGAGAGCGAAAGCGTATTGACGAGTCGCGAGGGTGGGGGGCGACGTTGAGGAGCGGCGCTATGTCACGGCTGTCAAGTCCGTGTAATGTTGACAGGCCGGAGCTTTATGCTGCGATCTTCTGCACTTTTCTCTTTCCTCACACACACCACCCCCCTTGCACCACCCCACCCTACCCTACCCCGCCCTTCCTTCCTTCACCCACCCACCCCCACCGCCCCGCCGCTCCGTTTGGCAGCGCATCGTGCAGAGTGTGGGAAAAGACGGCCCAGGCACGCGCCAGATAAGATCGCACAACAAACCGCCATGGCCTCTCGAGGGAGCGCCGCGCATGCTTTCCGAGGCAAACAAGCCCTCACTGGCACGCAGAGGAGGCCCCCCTAGGGCCCGGACACACACACACACACACAAACGCACCACTGTGCAAGCCAGCCAAGTGGGATGAGTGTGTCATCCTCCTTTTCCTCCGGCTCTTGGTCTGAGCCGTGCCTGTGAGGTCATCGCTCATACCATCGGACGCTTCCACACACTGCCCACTGTTCCTTTTCCGTTTGGTTCCTCACTCCCACCGTAACACTTTCCACCCTCACGTTTCTCCGCGGGTCACTTCATCCCGTCGCCTCGTATGAGTCAAGGCTTGAACCTTCAACCCAGCGTGTGGCAGGCAACCAATGAAGTCCATAATTAAAGAATAGTGCGTTTCAAGTAACTATAGTAACGTCTTCGACTCACGTTCTGGTGCAGCGTACAGTACAGTAGTTTGCATGTTCTCCTTAGGACTGTATAGGTTTGAGAGCCAAAAACATTTTAGCGGATAAACTGCAGATAAGGCGGCACGGTGGCTTAGTGTTTAGCGTCTGCGTGGGTTTCCTCCGGGTTCTCCGGTTTCCTCCCACAGTCCAAAAAAATGGATCAAGTTAATTGAATCCTCAAAATTGCCCCCTATAGAGTGTGTCTGTGTGAGTGAGTGTGTGCCCAGCGATGGATTGGCGTCCTGTCCTGGGTCTATCTGCCCAGCGCCCGAGACGTTCCTCCCTGGATGGGCATGGGGAACCCCACCGCGACCCTAATAGAGGATAAGCGGGGGATAATGAATGAATGAATGAATGAAACTGCAGATAGGGGCGGCACGGTGGCTTAGTATGTTCTGCTCTCAGCGCTGGGGATACCCGCTTCGAATCCCAATCTGGGTGGAGTTTCCATGTTCTCCCCGTGTCCGCGTGGGTTTCCTCCGGGTTCTCCGGTTTCCTCCCACAGTCCAAAAACATGGAACAAGTCAACTGAGTTCCCTAAATTGCCCCATATAGAGTGTGTCTGTGTGAGTGAGTGTGTGCCCAGTGATAGATTGGCGTCCTGTCCTGGGTCTATCTGCCCAGCGCCCGAGACGTTCTCCCCTGGATGGGCATGGGGAACCCCACCGCGACCCTAATAGAGGATAAAGCGGAAGATAATGAATGAATGAACTGCAGATAGGGGCGGCACGGTGGTTTAGCATGTTCTCCTTTCAGCGCTGGGGATTCCCGCTTTGAATCCCAATCTGGGTGGAGTTTCCATGTTCTCGTCGTGTCCGTGTGGGTTTCCTCCGGGTTCTCCGGTTTCCTCCCACAGTCCAAAAACATGGATCAAGGTCAGTTGAATTCTCCAAATTGCCCCATATACAGTAGAGTGTGTGTGTACCCAGTGATAGGTTGTCACCCTGTCCAATGCCCAATATCTGCAGATGCTTTTAGAACATCCCCTTGTAGACTGTGCCCCCTTTTTGCAGTAAGAGGAGCATGCACCCTTCCAAAAGGGCTTTCCTGAAGATTTTGGGGTGAAGCATCTGTGAGGTTGGATGAGAAGGCCTGGCTTGCGATCTCCACCCTTTTTGATCCAAAATGGGTTTGGTGTGGTTGAGGATCCAAAAACACGGCTCCGAAGTGTATTGGCAGCTCAGAATTGCCCCATATAGTGTCTGTGTGTGTACCGAGCGATAGATTGGTGCCCTGTCCGGGGTGTATCTGCCCAGCGCCCGAAATGTTCTCCCCTAGATGGGCATGGGGACCCCCCCCTTTTGCGACCCTAGTAGAGGATAAAGCGGAAGATAATGGATGGATGGATGGACTAACATAAGATATAATATCATTTTTAATCTGGCTAACCGACATTTCCTTGTAATTTGGGTCTAAGGACTTATAAGTAGTCATTCATTCATTATCTTCCGCTTTATCCTATATTAGGGTCTTGGGGGGGTTCGGGCGCTGGGCAGATACACCCAGCACAGGGGGGGGGCAATATATCACTGAGCACACACTCACTCACACAGACACACTCTATATGGGGCAATTTGGAGAACAAAATTGACTTGATCCATGTTATTTAGACTGTGGGAGCAAACCGGAGAACCCGGAGGAAACCCACACGGACACGGGGAGAATATGGAAACTCCACCCAGATGGGGATTCGAACCGGGAATCACTAGAGCTGAGAGGCGAACGTGCTGAACCACTAAGCCACCGTGCCGCGACTTTATAATTATTATATATTCATTCATTCATTATCTCCCGCTTTATCCTCTACTAGGGTCGCGGTGGGGTTCCCCATGCCCATCCAGGGGAGAACGTCTCGGGCGCTGGGCAGATAGACCCAGGACAGGGCGCCAATCCATCGCTGGGCACACACTCACTCACACACACACTCTATATGGGGCAATTTGGAGAATTCAATTAACTTGATCCATGTTTTTGGACTGTGGGAGGAAACCAGAGAACCCGCAGGAAACCCACGCAGACACAGAGAGAGAACATGGAAACTCCACCCAGATGGGGATTCGAACTGGGAATCCCTAACGCTGAGAGGCGAACGTGCTAAACCACTAAGCCACCGTGCCGTTATTATATATTAATTAATCTAATTTATTTTACATCCTGCCCCGGCGTTTCATGCCAACATGCTGCATCACATTCGACACGAGGACTTGCGATCAGGCCGTACGGGGTGATGTGTGCTGCTCCATCCATCTGTCAGTGTTAGGCCCCCTTCAGCACTTCTGATGCATGCGGTTTCACTTACGATTCAGTTCACAGATACACACACGAACACACCTCCTGTGACAAAGTGTCGGTCATGCTGCTTCCACATTTTTTCCACCATTTTTTTTTTTGCCGAAGAAAGCCAGAAACCACAACACAACGTCTGACTCGGACCGCCGCGTCGCATCCAAAATGCGGATGGAAACCGGAGGAAAGGAACGCATGTATGGACCGGATTCCCCAGACTCCAAATATTCACCTCCTGAAACGGCAGAGGTCAAGAAACACCGCAGATGTACCTTCCATCTGCATTGCCGTCGTTTTGTTTTACCCCAAGCACATGACCGGGGCACGCACACAAAGCCGGCCGGAGACACGGTGCTGTCAGGTAGCTGCCCTCATAGCAAACACAACACACCCCCACACACGCCTACTTACACAGACATACCCTGAGAGACACACATGCGCATATCCAAATAGCCACATAGGCAAATAAGCATCTTACTGATCACACACACACACACACACACACACACAGTCCATTTGGCGGTCGAACGGACATGTAAGCTTTTCACCTTTGAATATCAGCTTGCAGTCCGTATAACACACTAATTTATTAATTTAACCCTTAATAAATAGATTTAGGTACTAATGTGTAGTTTTGTATGTTCTCCCAAACCCTGTATGCATTTTTTTTAACAAAGGTTCCGTTGTCATCTTAAAATCCATCCATCTGCTTTATCCTCTATTAGGGT
>JAFMOD010000666.1:410643-450897 GCA_019802435.1 Corydoras maculifer | reverse complement strand
TATATATATATATATATATATATATATATATATATATATATATATAATATTATATATATAAATTAGCGAAAATATAATAAATTTCCTATAAAAAAAACTATAGACTATAATATAGAATACTTTTAGTTTAGAAAGGTTTGGACTGGATTTTGGAGTGTGGGCTTAAAGACCATTGTCGTCAGACGGAAGGGTTTGGTGTGCGGTTTACATTCCAATTAATCCCAAAGGTTTTCCCTGAGGTTAAGGTCAAGGTTCTGTGCATTCTACAGGATTCTCCTCACGTCAATCCCTTAAAGTCACGTCTCTCTGAGCCCCATTGCACAGGGGACACCATCATACTGGATCATGGAGGGTCCTCCGCCAGCTGCTGCTACAAATATGGAAGCCTATACTATAATAACGTCTGTAAGCTGTAGTATTAATACCCACCTTCACTGGGACCCAGTCGAGGTTTATACTTAAGGGTACGGCAGGGTGTTGACATGCATTCTGACAAAGTCTACGATCACATGGCAGCAGGTTGTGCGCCAAACTGGAGATTTAGTTTCCGGCTCCGCTAAGCAAACAGAACTTTTAAAGGGTGGTATAGAGAGTTATATGAGGAATCGCATTGATTTAATTAAAATCTCCCATCATTACCGTACGTGACCATCTGGATGATTTGCAACAGCATGGATAAGGGCACTAGTTGCCCGAAATGTGCCACCTTTTTATAGAAACTGAACTTATCTTGGCATCACCTGGAAGAGGTCATGTGAAAGAGCCAGTGTTCACACTGGCCCAAAAGTTTGAAGCAATCTATCCATTATCTTCCACTTTATCCTCTACTAGGGTCGCGGTGGGGGTCCCCATGCCCAGACAGGGGAGAAAGTTCCAGGCGCTGGGCAGATACACCCAGGACAGGGCGACAATCTATCACTGGACATACACTCACTCATTCACACAGACACACTCTATATGGGGCAATTTGGAGAATTCAATTGTCCTTGATCCATGTTTTTGGACTTCAGGAGGAAACCGGAAAACCCAGAGGAAACCCACGTGGACACGGGGAGAACATGGAAACTCCACCCAGATTGGGATTCGAACCGGGAATCCCCAGTGCTGAAAGGAGAACATGCTAACCACTAAGCCCCTTACAGGGTTTCTTTCTTAAAAAATACAACAAAATAGGGAGTTTTGTCTTGCCACTGTTGCTTTGGCTGTCTTTTTGGGGGTTCGAAGGTTTTTAACTCTGTAAAGCTGCTTTGTGACAAATGTGCTGTTGTAAAAAGCGATCTATAAATAAATGACTTGAACTTAAATGACTTGGTTCTCCACATTTGACCCATTCGTGAATTGAAACACACACATACACACTAATAAAGTGAGTACACATAGGCAATTAGGGTTAGGTGCCTTGTCCAAGTGCACTTCAGCCATGGTACTTGGTGGGACCCAGAATCAAACCAGGGACATTCAGGTCACAAGGTTGTTTCCTTTAACCAAAAGCCTATGAGTTCCCCAAAAACAAAACACTCAGGGCATAATAATAATTAATAATAATAAAAGGGCGGCACGGTGACTTAGTGGTTGGCATGTTCTCCTCTCAGCTCTAGGGATTCCCCATCTGGGTGGAGTTTCCATGTTCTCCCCGTGTCTGCGTGGGTTTCCTCCAGGTTCTCCAGTTTCCTCCCACAGTCCAAAAACATGGATCAAGTCAGTTGAGTTCTCCAAATTGCCCCATATAGAGTGTGTCTGTCTGAGTGAGTGTGTGTCCAGCGATAGACTGGCGCCCTGTCCTGGGTGCATCTGCCCAGCGCCCGAAACGTTCTCCCCAGGATGGGCATGGGCATGGGGAACCCCCATATATACCCTAATATAGGATAAAGTGGAAGATAATGAATAAATGAATAATAATAATAATAATAATGATAAATCCATTTGTTCTAACAGTTCACATAGGAACCGTAAGAACACGGACATCGGAGGACTAGGATAAAAGTTACGTCTAACTGGAGGAGCAACAGGATCCAGCATTTTTTTTTTGCTGGTTCCAAGTTCAAAGAACATCAAGAGGCGTGTTTCTGACCTTATTATAAATGACCGCATGACGGAGGTTCTCCACATTTTGCGTCATATCCTGCCTCCTGCATCCTGTACACCGGCTCCGTCCCTCAGGGAACGGTTCCAGCAGGTGAAAATGCGTCTGGCGAGAACAAGCTCCCGTTGTGTGCTGCGTGTGCGAAAGGGAAACTTTATTTGTTTATTTGAGACTAAACATGCCGAATGTCGGTGGGGTTCGTTCCTCGAGACCCGAGATGAAAGTCTTAACGGGACGTCAAGACGGAACCACATCTGGGAACTGGAAGTCCAGCTGTGAGCGAGTTCTGTGACAAAACGCTGGTGATCTGGATGTTTGTGACCAAAGTGCTTCAGCATGGTGTCCACCTTCAGGCCTCGAGGTGTGACATTTCAAAGGCTTCAGAACTGGCACAGGAAGAATCGGCACCCTCTCGAGGCTCGTGAAGCCAAACTCGCCGGTCTAAAGTTAGCAGCTGACCCCTGGGTTCACAGCAGTAACTTCATCACCACATCCTTCGTCTGGGAAAAGCTTAACTTGGGGTGACCTCCACACTAACATCTACCATCTGCCAACTGGAGGTCCACAGCTGTGAGACTTCCGTCAACCGATCGTCTACATCTGATGGCACGATTCAGGTGTGGTGTGTAACTGGTGCCCGGGAAGATCCTCGTGGGATAAACGTGTTATCCAAATTACCCAACGAGAGTGAAGCATACACGAGGTAGAACATACTTCCACGATCAGAACGGAAAGGAAGGGGACGGAAAATATGAGAAAATATGAGAAAAATCTGAAGGTGTACGTTGAAGGTTAGACGCTACTCGGCGTGGAACACAAGAGTCGACAGGAACCAGCTGGTCCAACCACAAGAACACGCAAGACAAATGTCTCCAATAAGTCTCACGGTTCTGTGGCCAAACCATAAATCCAGACCTGGTGAGCGGTTCGAAAACGCAGTTCCAGCTGCTTTAAAAGAACAGCCTTTAGAAAACACGTGTGGACGAAATTATGTGGACACTTTACCTCTGGAGTTGCATTTACATCAGTGGGTTAGAGTGAAAAGAGTGAAAGTGATCTTGCTTATGTTGTCTACAGTCAGTGGCTGCTGGTCCAAAAAAAAAAAAAATTGAGGGGGCGCAAACGAACGAAAAAAATTGAACAAACTAAAAACATTCATTCATTCATTATCTCCTGCTTATCCTCTATTAGGGTCGCGGGGGGGTTCCCCATGCCCATCCAGGGGAGAACATCTCGGGCGCTGGGCAGATAGACCCAGGACAGGGCGCCAATCCATCGCTGGGCACACACTCACTCACACAGACACACTCTATAGGGGGCAATTTTGAGAATTCAATTAACTTGTTCCATGTTTTTGGACTGTTGGAGGAAACCGGAGAACCCGGAGGAAACCCACGCAGACACTGGGAGAACATGGAAACTCCACCCAGATGAGGATTCGAACCGGGAATCCCTAGCGCTGAGAGGCGAACGTGCTAACCACTAAGCCACCGTGCCCTCAAACTAAAAACAAATCTTCAAAAATAGCTTTATTTAAACATGATATATGATATATGGGGTGGCTTGGTGTTTAGCATGTTCTCCTCTGAGTGCTGGGGATTTCCGGTTCGAATCCCAATATAGGTGGAGTTTCCATGTTCTCACCACATGGGTTTCCTCCGGGTTCTCTAGTCCAAACACATGGATCAAGTCAATTGAATTCTCCAAATTGCCCCCTATAGAGTGTGTCTGTGTGAGTAAGTGTGTCCCCAGTGATGGATTGGTGCCCTGTTCTGGGTGTATCTGCCCAGAGCCCGAGACGTTCTCCCCTGAATGGACATGGGGAACTTTTTTGTTAAGACAAAACTGAATTTTCTTTCACTTTGATGCGACTCCAGGCTGCAAACGTAAAGAGTAGATCGAACTAATGAACCGCACCTGAGTTAATGAGTCGATTCGGGAATTGTCCAATCACACGATGCCTAAATAAAATCCACCAGTACTAACACAACCAATCCAGTGCATCATTGGTAGTGTCTGGGATGCAGCATGGAAAAACCTAAAATAACCAATCGGAAATCAGCCGCAGATCACATGCTTGCCAAAAGGAATAATCCCATTGGAAGTGTGCACAATGGGAGAATTAATTACATGTATTTATTTATTCTTTTAATAAATTCCAACGTGTCTATAAGACACAATAAATACATTTCTCATGAACTATTTTGCAGTTCATTATTAATTCAGTTTAATATCTGAACAATTTTAAGGGGGGGCGGCGCCCCAGCGCCCCCTATGGACCAGCCTCCACGGCCTACAGGGCATGTTAACCCATCCATGCAGTGAAACACACACCACACACACACACACTTGACATTTTTAAGTGTCATTCAGCATCTTTCTACTAAAGACCTCTTTTAAAATTCAGATTTGTAAACCTAAATGACCGAATCTGCTCTTAAACCCACCTGTTGCTTAAACCCGGGGTAAAACAACATCTGCTGTTCTGGGCATCAGCCAGCTGAAGGCGGGGTAACTGTGGGGCAGACCGGAGAGCAGTGTGAACCTTCAACTTGTGTCCGGGAAGTTGAATAACCACCATATGCCCCATGTTGGCTTGGCACTCGTTACCAAGCCCAGGCTCTGCTGGTGCATGCCAACGTTCCGCCACTTTTCCCACACTCTCTCCTGGGAGAGGGGCCAGCGGGCATTTCCATAGGTCACCCGACTGGTCTGCACTCAATCCGGAGAACAATCCCCATTCCCACACACCTCCCGGTGTAATCGTTTTCAGTAGCCATGTTTGGGTGCAATTCAGCATCAGTGGCTGCTTTATATGAAAAGGGCGGCCTGGCCGAAGACACAGCGCCAACCGCGGCATTGAACCGAACCATAGACGGGATGCAAGCGCCCGGCATACAATGGCGAAGAAACAGAGAGGAACGAAAGGCTTGTCTGCAGCCATCAGCCGTCAACTGGAATCGCTGCTCAGTCTGAATGCTCATGTGTGTCGGGGTTTTTTTTTTTTTTTTTTTTTTAAGCTGTTTGAAAAAAGTTCCACAATATTTCATTTGGGAATAAAAAAAATGACCTACTTCCAATTTTTCCCCCTGTTTTAAACACGTAAAAAGCTTCTAATAAAAACTTTACACTGTAAATTACATAAGGAGAAGTTATGAATGTTAAGACCCAGTCAAAAAGAATCAGTGGACACCACTGGCTGCATCTGAATCTATATTAACGTGATTTATGGCGTGTTTTAGGCGTAACATCAGCGTGTCACTTGCCATTTCCTTTAAGAGCCAGATGGTGCTCTGACTTTGGCGGGTTGCTATTTGAGCGGTACGCTGTATAGTGTAGACTATGGATCTGTGTTCTCTGTCCAAATGCAGACAGATTTAATAGCGTTCATTGTCTAAAAGTTGCTACGATTACCACCAAATTTGAGATACTTACTCTTTAGGACCCTGCGGAGGTATATATACTCTTTATAGCGACCACAAAGTCACTTTAGTTTATTAAACTTTAAGTGCAATAGACCAAGCAACGTGCGACGCTCTGACTTTGGCGGGTTGCTATTTGAGCGGTGCAGCTACCTGGAATGAACACGCTGCTCCACGAGGTTCTCCATTCGAGTGTGAATGGAGAACCCACAGCATAGTGTAGACTATGCTATGGATCTACGTTCTCTGATAGCGACCGACGTCTGGAGAGGTCGTTTTGTTTTCAGTCGACGGTGCAGCCGTGATAGCAATACAGCAGAAACATACCTGAACACGGCTCATATTAAGACGGCCACGCCCATCAGGGAGATCTATTCGCGAGCACTGAGTCCTGTTACTTTAACGCAGAGCCTGATTCCGTCTGATCACAGTAGATGGTTCTAATAGGCGGTTCTGATTACATAAAGCCAGGACAATGCTTCCTGTGAAACATTGGGTAGAGCTGCCGTTCTATCCCCTTTCAACTCGCCCCTCTGGGACACAAAGACTTGACCCAACACAACTGTGCAAAACCGCAAAGTAAGAGAATACATCCTCCTGCGAAGGAGAAGAAATAAAAAATAAAAAAGTGTATTAGGTGGAACAGGAAACAAACTCTATATGGAATACATTACATTACATTTACATTACATTACATTTGGTCATTTATTAGACGCTTTTATCCAAAGCGACTTACAAGGTGACGCACAGGGTTAATTTTATCATCCCTGGAGCAATGAGGGTTAAGGGTCTTGCTCAAGGACCCACATTGGTAACTTCAGTGGACCTGGGATTTGAACCCCCAACCTTCAGATTGATAGTCCAACACCCTAACCACTGAGCTACCACACCTAATTATGGAGACGTGGGCAGGCCAAGGCTTGGGACGTGGCAGGGGGCCAAGTCACGCTTATCAACACCCGGACCCGGCTCATGACCACGCACCGAGGAGAGAGAGTGCCTTTGTTGTGCACTTAGATCTACAGCCGGCCTTTATGGCACACTTCAGATGGTTATCAGTGTGGGAAAGTCTGCGCCGAGCTCCGAGGAAGGCGGCTGTTTGTGTATACGTGTAGAAGAATGCGCTCCGTCAGGTCGCCGACACCAAGCTATCGTAGGAGGCTGCCGCTGCTGATAACGGTCGTAAACATGCCTGCGTCAACCCGAGGGAGGCGGCCCGACCACGGTGGACTTTCATCTCAGGGATTCACCGTTAACAAACACCAACGACCCATTTAACAAGGTTTCCCACCATCGGCCACCGTCGACCACCATCCAGCACGTCGACACGAGGGGGCGTGGCCAAACATCGACTTATAATGTATAACATTTGGGCAGCACGGTGGTTTAGTGGTTAGCACGTTCGCCTCTCAGTACTAGGGATTCCTGGTTCGAATCCCCATCTGGGTGGAGTTTCCATGTTCTCCCCATGTCCATGTGGGGGTTTCCTCCGGGTTCTCCGGTTTCCTCCCACAGTCTAAAAACATGGATCATGTCAATTGAGTTGTCCAAATTGCCCCATATAGAGTGTCTGTGTGAGTGAGTGAGTGTTTGCCCAGCGATGGACTGGCGCCCTGTCCTGGTTGTATCTGCCCAGTGCCCAAAACGTTCTCCCCTGGATGGGCATGGGGAACCCATGGATGTATAACATTTGCATACATAACATTACATTTGGTCATTTAGCAGAAGCGACTTAAAAGGTGAGCACAGGGTTCATCACAACGTCCCTGGAGCAAAGAGGGTTAAGGGCCTTGCTCAAGGACCCACATTGGTAACTTGTGGACCTGGGATTTGTACCACCAACCTTAAGCTTGATAACCCAACGCCCTGACCACTGAACTACCACTCCCTCCCTCCCTCTATAACAGTGGTCTTACATTAAAATGTACTCCCACTGAGAGATGCCCCTTAAAAGTGATGGAGTACTGTTTTCATTGTACCATACGGACCATCACCTCCCACTTATCCAAACACTTGATCGGGTCTGACCCCCCCGGCTGCAGACTGGCTATGTACCTCAGCATACGTCAGGGAGCGTCGTGCGGCAGGGAGTGGGGTGAAGCCAGACAGGCGAGACGCTATCTCTCCAGACTATAAAAGCAAATATAAGGTCTTGGAGTCTCCGAGGTCATCGGCTCATCCACCGCAGAGCCTGGCTCAGAGCTGAGTCACGGATGAGTTCATGGAGACACGGTGACTACGCTGCTCTAAATCACCCTCCACATCAGCCCTCCGCCACCTGAAACAGTCAATTAGAGCCCTAATGAGTCAAGCAGGTTAGACACTTGGTGAATTAACCGAGCAGACTGGGCAAGGGTCTGGCACCAGTGACATCACACCTAAAGAGAGCAGAAAGGGGTCGGAGAACATGCGACTGCCACCGACAGCACAAACGGGGTTCTCTGTAGCTCGAGCTATACAGCAGACTATACGGTAAGACGGGACGTGCAGAGGACCTTCATTATCACACATACGCAGCAGTGTCAGCTTTTTAATGCTCTCTCACTCTTAACCTGAACTAAACCTCATCCCCAGGCAGAAGATAAATCAGAGAAAACTGAAGGTACAGATCATCCAGATCACGAAGAACTCTAGATTAAGGATCTGTTATAGTACGACCTGCTTAATGCAAGTTGCTTTATATATCCAGAGGTTTGATGTATTCGGACGGCACAGTGACGCTGTGCTAAGGACAGGTTCGAATCCTGATCTGGGTGGACTCTCCCTGTTCTCCTCGTGTCCCAGTGGGCCCACAAGGCACCAATCTATTGATGGGCGCACACTCACTCACACATACTATAGGAGGGCCAATTTAGAGCAGCCAATTCACCTTGAGTCCATGTCATTGGACTGTTGAGAGGAATCCAGGGAACCCTGAGAAAATTCACATGGACATGAAGAGAACATGAGGAGAACACTCAGACGTGGTGACCACTACACCCCTGTGTCCATCAAGATCTTTGGTAATTACACTATCCATCCATCCATCCATCATCTTCTACTATATCCTCTACTAGGATGAGTACTAGGGTTAGGGGGGTTGGGTTCCCCATGCCCATCCAAGAGAGAAAATTTCGGGGCGCTGGGCAGATACACCCAGGACAGGGCGCCAATCGATCACTGGGCGCACACTCATACACAAAAGACACACATATATATATATATATATATATATATATATATAGGGCAATTTGGAGAAATCAATTGACCTTGATCCATGTTTTTGGACTGTGGGAGGAAACCGGAGAACACGGAGGAATCCCACGCCAACACAGGGAGAACATGGAAACTTCACCCAGATTGGGATTCCAACCAGGAATCCCTAGAGCTGAGAGAACATGCCAACCACTAAGCCACCGTGCCGCCGGTAATTACACTATAATCTATATAATACCATAAAACCACGTGGTAGCTGAGGATTCTGGGGAATCGGGACCCAGCCGGACCACCGCAGCGCCGTACACCCGTAATGTCCGTTCCTGAACAAATGTATTATGATGCGAGTGCTTCGGAGGTTTGTCTTTGGGGGTAAAAGGGCTGCACAAAGAGGCATTCATACCTCAGATCCTCAGCTTGTTTTTACAAGCGAAGGGGCTTGAACTCATAAAATAAAGATGTTCGAAAATGTGAAGGAAAACAGAGTCGACGGAGCCCAAACCTCCACCGGAGGGTCATAAATCTCCACACTAACTACCCCAGCCGTGTGCTTCAGAGGGTGCTGTGTGCTTCACACCTCGGGGCCAGTAACTGTAGAAAACAGCTTCCTTTTACAAACATTCACACCCATCTCTACAGGTAGGATCGCACCGTATCGTTAGAACATTAGAACACTGCGCTAGAGGACATGGACGCGCGCCAAACTGCTCCCTGCTGCCCAAATCGGGAGTTAAAGGTGAACTCTGAAAAACAGCCGTTATGATCAACAGAGTGTGAACTTAAACCAATAACACGAAGGGATTTATAAATTCAGATTTAAAGATTTCAGACTTAATCAATGCACTTGTCATTTTTTTTCATGGGGGGGGGGGGGGTCCCCATGCCCATCCAGGGAGATGGTTTTGGGCACTGGGCAGATACAGCCACAGACATACATCACTCACACCAAAATACACTATATATGGGGCAATTTCACCTTGAATTCAAGTTTTTGGACTGAGGGAGGAAACCAGGTTGGGATTCGAACCTGGGTCCTCAGCTCCATGAGCCAAACTTGCTAATGACTAAGCTTAGTGGCTTAGTGGTTAGCATGTTCTCCTCTCAGCACTAGGGATTCCCGGTTCGAATCCCAATCTGGGTGGAGTTTTCATGTCCTCCCCGTGTCCACGTCGGTTTCCTCTGGGTTCTTCGGTTTCCTCCCACAGTCCCACAGGTCAATTGAATGCTCCAAATTGCCCCATATAGAGTGTGTGTGTGAGTGAGTGTGTGCCCAGTGATAGATTGTCGTCCTGTCCTGGGTGTATCTGTCCAGCGCCCGAGACGTTCTCCCCTGGATGGGCATGGGGGCATGGGGGCACCCCCCCACGACCGTAATAGATGATAAACGCGGTAGATAATGAATGAATGAATGAAAATCAGGACAATACACAACAAATTGAAATAACAACAGGGGGCGCAGTGGCGTAATGGACAACAGCGCTTTGGGTCCAGGTTTGAATCCTAAACTGGGAGCTCTGTGTTCTCTGTGTCTGTTTGGGTTTCCTCCGGGTGCTCCGGTTTCCTCCCACAGTCTAAAAACATAAATCGAAGGTAAATTGGCTGCTCTAAATTGCCCCTATTTAGTGTGTGTGTCTGTGTAAGTGAATGTGTGCCCAGCGATGGATTGGCACCTTGTTGTGGGTGTTCTAAACGTTCTCCCCTGGCTGGGGGATGGGGCAATTGGTTTTTATGGGATGGCAGGACCTTGTCCCGGATCTTGCTATATATCCTAAAACAGATCTATTATTTTTCCTTAAACAGCCATGAGGATAAACGGAGCTGTTTTTGGTCTGCGAGCAGCGCGGCGAGCGTTATCTGGATTTCAGATCAGAGTAAATGGATCACAGTTGGAAATAAAGTTTGTTTGGCCTAAACAAGCTTTAAAGTGTAAAAGAAGAGCGTTTAAGACGTAGCTCAGGAAAGAATGCAAATGTATGCAAATCCAAACTTTAGCCAGAGGTTGAAAAGAATGAATGATAATTAAATCGGGAAAGTCGGGATAATGGCATCGTTTCAATTTGTATGCTGAACACAATAAGAGTTTCATCTTTTACTAAACCCATCTGCATGGACTTTGATTAGGCTTCCTGAAAAGTCATGGTTGCTTAGTGTTTAGCATGTTCTCCTCTCAGCGCTATCGATTCTCGGTTCGAATCCCAATCTGGGAGGAGTTTCCATGTTCTTCCCATGTTCGTGTGGGTTTCCTCCGGGTTCTCCGGTTTCCTCCCACAGTCCAAAAACATAGATCAAGGTCAATTGAGTTCTCCAAATTGCCCCATATAGAGTGTGTCTGTGTGAGTGAGTGTGTGCCCAGCGATAGATTGGCACCCTGTCCTGGGTCTATCTGCCCAGCGCCAAAAACGTTCTTCCCTGGATGGGCATGGGAAACCCCACCGCGACCCTAATAGAGGATAAAGCGGAAGATAATGGATGGATGGAAATTGGGGCAACATGGTGGTTTAGTGGTTGGCATGTTCTCCTCTCAGCACTGGGTGGAGTTTTCATGTGATCCCTGTGTCCATGTGGGCTTTTTCCGGGTTCTTTAGTTCCCTCCCACAGTCCAAAAAACAAAACACACTCTATATGGGGCAATTTGGAGAACTCAATTGACCTTGTTCCATGTTTTTGGACTGTGGGAGGAAACCGGAGAACCCGGAGGAAACCCACTTGGACACAGGGAGAGCATGGAAACTCCACCCAGATAACCACTAGGTCACCGTGCCACCCTGTCGCCCCAATTTAACAAAGAAAAGAAAAATTAAAACACCAAACTGAACAACTTCCACATCACACTAACTCTATAGCACTATAGACTATAATCACTCTCTCCACCAATCAGTGGTAGAGGTGGAGATATCTTAAGCCATTTCTTGGTAGTTGTAGAGTATATAAACCTCTGTAGGATCCTAAAATTAAATATGTGAGATGTCATGGTTATTGAAGCAACAGTGTGGATTTGTATAGGGAACACAACCACCCCACCCACCCACACACTCCTATTTATGAGATAAATAACCTGCATCATAAACCATGAACCATTAACGCTGCTCTGTTTTTATTAGATGGGCGGCTTAGTGGTTAGCACGTTCGCCTCTCAGCGTTAGGGATTCCCAGTTCGAATCCCCATATAGAGTGTGTCTGTGTGAGTGAGTGTGAGCCTGTCCTGGGTCTGTCTGCCCAGCGCCCGGGGCCTTCTCCCCTGGGTGGGTATGGGGAACCCCCCCCATGACTCTAGTAGATGATAAAGTGGTAGATAATGAATGAATGAATGTTTTTATTAGAGTTTCATAAACTTTCTCCGGGTGTCCCTCAGCCCCACTGACTTACAACAGCTCGGTTCTTACCCTTTAATCTGTAATAAAGCTGCTGGGTAAACCAGGTTCCCTCCATGTTTCCATCAATAACAACAGACTGCGACACAGTATTAAATCAAGACATGAACCAAAGAAGAGCACACGTACAACCGATCCGCAAACACCGCGTTCAATCAGGTCTGAAGAGACGGCATGTGTAAGTCTCCCCACAAAACAAAGCCGGACGGCCGATTCAAAGAGACCCTGATGAGGAGAACCAAAGCCATGTGTTGACCAAGAAGATCTGGACAGCAAACAGTGTGAGCAGCTTGGCCCTGATCCCACATCTGTCCCCCCGTGATCTGGTCATTGGTAGATTTGTGGGATCGTCCTCTCTCGAGTGGACCGAGGCCGGCCTTTAGCCTCGGCCGACACAATGTGATAAAAGGTTGTCATTAGCGATGCGGTGGGCGTCAAGCTGAAGACAAACTCCGTCGTTTGGAGAAAGAGAGGGAGAGATTAGATTAGTTTGCGTATTTGTGCGTCAATGTGTGTGTTCGATCAGCTTCAGCTCAGATCACAGTACTAATCCCACCAACGGTAACCCAACCCCCCCCCCCCCATGTTTGTAATAATGAACAAGCGGCATGAGATTTAATAAATGTACCACCTGTCTGAGCAAAAATAAGCTTTTTGTATGAAATGCACTAAAGCTTGATTTTATTTTTTAAGAATCTTTAAAGCAACAATATTTTTAAAAGCATTTCAAACAGTTTTAATTGTCTTTATAAAAAAAACATTTTTTAGATATTATATTAAGTTTATAAAGCCAAGGCTAAAGCCCGGATTTTAAAGTTTTTAATGATCCCCCTAAAAAAACAACAGTTAGTCAATTAATATGGTATCTTAATCAGATACCATATGTGCAATATTTTTTCATCTTATTTCTCTACATTTGAATTTATCATGTATATACAGATTTCTAATTATATTAAAATTTTTCCTAGCTTTTACATTTTCTTCTAATGACTAAATACCTTTCTCACCTTTCTTCTAATGTATCTGCTACTGAGAATGTGAATTTCCCCATTGTGGGACAAATAAAGGTTTATCTTATCTTATTAGTAAGATTAATTAGTAACATCAGGATGAGTTTTCTTTACGTCACCTGACATCTAATTTCCAATAACGGCCTATAATATTTCGGAGAACCCAACCGGCCTGTTGAGACTCCAGAACATTTGAAACACCCAAGTTTGTGTTAGTTTGATTTTTATATCAAGCATTAACATTCAACTTTCAATAGATCAGTTTTTTTCTAATTATTAGATTAGATTAGATTAGATTAGATTAGATTAAACTTTGTCATTGTGCAGAGTACAAGGACAGGGCCAAGGAAATGGAGTTGGCATCTAAACAGAAGTGCAATATATACATTATTTATATAAAATGCCGTAGTAACAGTGACCGGTGCATTGAGAAGTGAAGTGTATAAATGTATATACAGAAATATGAACATGTTATATACATGTGTGTAATAAGTAATTAATATGAAGTTAAACAAAAATTAATATAATTAAACTATTAACAGGCGGCTTAGTGTTTAGTACGTTCGCCTCTCAGCGCTAGGGATTCCCGGTTCGAATCCCCATCTGGGTGGAGTTTCCATGTTCTCCCCGTGTCCGCGTGGGTTTCCTCCGGGTTCTCCGGTTTCCTCCCACAGTCCAAAAACATAGATCAAGTCAATTGAATTCTCCAAATTGCCCCATATAGAGTGTGACTGTGTGAGTGAGTGTGTGCCCAGCGATGGATTGGCTGCCTGTCCTGGGTCTAACTGCCCAGCGCCCAAAACGTTCTCCCCTGGATGGGCATGGGGAACCCCACCGCGACCCTAATAGAGGATAAAGCGGGAGATAATGAATGAATGAATGAATGAATAAACAATTAACAGCACACAAAGATTACAGGAAGTTTTTTCTTGCAGCAAAGACGAGTTTTTTTGTAGAACCGCAAAAAATATTAAACGGAAGAATTAACTAATAAAATTATTTTTTACATAATCCAACAAAGAAGTGATATTAATAAAGTGATAATAATTCATAAATTGCAGCATGTTATTTAAATAAAAAACAAAATGTAAGTCAAAGATTGAAATTTCCTCTCGGGGACAAATAAAGTTATAAAGTATCTGTCTGTAAAATAGTTCTTGCATCCACTAAAAGCAGAGCCTTATTTTTTTTTAATAGGTCACAACACAAAAGGTATAATATGAAATTTATCATATAACTATTATTTTATAACCTTACAGTCTAAACTGTATTTAGGAAAATAAATATAGGAATCTGCAGTTGTATTATTGTATATAGACTTTATACCTATTGTAATTAAAATAGGGTCACACCATCGGTATTTATATCTGTGCAATATGATTAAACAATAAATGTGATTAAATTTTATGTGTGTGAGAGGTTATATATAATCTGTGTGGAGTTTGCATGTTCTCTCTATGTCTACTTAAGTTTCTCCGTCTTAAACATTCTACCAGCATGTCGTCTCTGACAAGACCGTATTATTCCAGGTGTAAAAGTGTGAGTGAGTGTTTAATATAATGATTTGGAATTTTATACAGTTCTTTTTTGCCACTAACCACAAAATAGTCCTTACAGAAACAAAGATGTAAATAGTTAAACAATACAGAACAGCAGATATGAGCAATATTAGTTTATTGAGTTTAGATTCCTTGTTTTTGGGTTAGAACACACAGCGCATGCTGTCTGTACGTCACAGTGCTCTGAAACACGCGAGCGCATTTGCGCTTTTAAAGTCGGCTGAAGTATGTGTTCTCAAAATGTTTGGCTAATTTACAAGAAAATGATTTGAAAAGTTCTATAAACTGGACCAAGTGCTGAAGAGGTGCTCTTGTACCTCGAGAGCCTTTTGAGAACTGGATTGTTCCAACGCTTCATGCTAAAGGTTCCTTGAGTGGAGGGGTTCTTCGCCGGAACCCAAACCTTAGTGAGAGGGAAACCCAACAAAAAGCTCTTTCACTCAAAAGCCTTATCGAAAAGTTGCTCCGTAACAGCACCACGCTCGGTGATCGTTTGCTCCTGGAGTAAATTAGCATGCGAACAATAGCCGGCCGACGTACAGCGTGAGCTGCACCCACTTTACAGTCTATCAGTCAGAACCAGAGGAACAGTGACTCTTCCTAAAGACCCACCTCTTTACATCTCTATGGGATAACTCATTAGCTAAGTAGAATCGCCTCTTTTCTCCCTGCACTATGTCCTTTTGTGTGTGATTCTGCCTTTGTCCCATTTAAATGATTCTAAACAAGGCCCATTTTCTGGTTAATACATATTTACAGCCATGTAAGGTTTTTGAGGGAAGCCTGTAGTTTTATTTTGCGAGACGTCAGTTCTGGGGCCATAAATTCATTACCAAGCTGTTAGAGAGCAATTCTGGCACTGTTTGAAAAGTGACGTCTGCAGGGTTCAGTAAGTCAGTGATGCTTCAGTAGACAGATGGTCAGACGCCTCGCTGAGGGCTCGTCGGTGAGAAGCAGAGCAAACTAAACTCCAGAAAAATATGAACTAGTCTATTTGTTCATGGCTGGGACACTGAAGGACTTACGGACAGCCACTAGTCTCTGTATAAGTGTTTAGCTTAGCATTATTTCTGAAGCTGGCAAACTGAGAAAATGGAAAAAAGATAATTAGATTATGGAAAGAAAAAAAATAAAAAATAAAAATCTGACCAATCAGCCATCACAGTTATCCATCAACGGTACAACGCACCAAGAAAATATTGTATACAACAATACACCAAGAAGAACACACGTGTACATATCTCTGTATATATGTATTTGGGTATAATTGTATATAAATATATGTATGTGTGTGAATATTTGCATATATATGTGCATTTGTGTGTCTGTATATATATATATATATATATATATATATATATATATATATATATATATATATATATATATATAGGGCGGCACGGTGGCTTAGTGGTTAGCACGTTCGCCTCTCAGCTCTAGGGATTCCCAGTTCGAATCCCCATCTGGGTGGAGTTTCCATGCTCTCCCCATGTCTGCGTGGGTTTCCTCCGGGTTCTCCGGTTTTCTCCCACAGTCCAAAAACATGGATCAAGTCAATTGAATTCTACAAATTGCCCCATAGAGTGTGTTTGTGAGTGAGTGTGTGCCCAGCGATGGATTGGCGCCCTGTCCTGGGTCTATCTGCCCAGCGCCCGAGACATTCTCCCCTGGATGGGCATGGGGAACCCCACCGCGACCCTACTAGAGGATAAAGCGGGAGATAATGAATGAATGAATGAATGAATGAATATATATATATATATATATATATATAAATAATATAATATAAATCAGACACTGTCCAGCTATACATTTATAATATACAATTGTACCAAAATTCATATATACATATGTACATACACACACACTTAAGAACCATATATTATAGTGTAATGTAACTGGTCTCAATAAAAGCGGGCAGCAGTCACCGTGTCTTCTCTGAATATGAAATTAACAAACTAAGAACATAAAACAGCACGTCTGATCTATCAGCTGCCGCAGTATCAATTGGTGTATAATCGGTTTTAAAAAGTTATTGGTATTTTTTTACTATACATTCACAATATAAACTTATAGAAACTAAAAGGTGGGGGGGGGTCACAAAGTCTTTAAACTTTACCACCGGGATTGTCCCAGCCCTGATTAAATGGTCTTATCTGTTAGTGTTCTTCTCCTTGCCCTCCCTTTTACAGTAGACCAAGGGTGAGGGGTCATCAGCCAAATGAAAAGGGCATCTGTGGAGATCCGTGAAAGAGGACGAGAGGGGAACAAAAGGCAAAATCCCTTTGCCCACAAAGACAAAAGCGGGAGACACGAGGCCCAGAAGAACACCCAATCATCTCCTGTTGATAGTAACAAGCAACTCCATGCAAGAAGGGATAAAGGGGGATCTGCTGGAGATAAACCAGGGTCTTGCTCCGAGATTCAAGCATGAGCTGCTAATTCCACTCTTCAAGGCACACAACATAGTTTGCTCTGTGGCAGCAGAGCCCGGGTCCACATGAGGCAGCGGTGTGGCAGCCCCCCCAGCTTAATTGTCAGAGAGGTGGAAATGAAGACTAAACAGATGTCAGCAGACAACAGAGATAAAGAGAGCACATTGGAGTCCAGGACTGTTGGAGACACAGTGCAAGGACTTACATCACAGAACCTAGCTTAATATTTAGACCAGCAACTAACCAATGAGATAACAGATACTACAAGATGTTATTGTGGTAGAAGGTTAGTGATTGATCTAATGGATGCTCTTCTGAGTGAATGAGCAAACGTTTCCACAGTATATATACATCGTACGAGGGACATGCCTCCCATCTGCACCACTTAATATCCATGTTCTTAGTTCCACTTCCCATAAAGATGGACTTTGTAGTTCTACAATTCCACTCTGTAGTCCATCTGTTTGTGTTCTACAGAACATACTGTGTACTCTGTTCTAATGCTCAGAACCCCAATAGTACCACCACAGAGCAGAGGTTATTGGGTGGGTGCATTATTTCGATCCCAGCAGTGTGACTGAGGTGGAGAAATGAACCTACAGCAGCACTGCTGCACTAAACCCCCCCTCACCACATCAGTGTCACTGCAGAACTGACCATCAACAATCCACCACCCAAATGATACCTGTTCTGTGATGCTCCTGACCAACAGAGAACAGAGAACCAACAGAACACAGATGAACTACAGTCTGTAATTGTAGAACTACAAACTCCATCTATATGATAAGTGGAGGATGAAGGAAGAAGGGGGTGTGGCCAAAGTATATACATACTTATATGAACACATGATCAGTCCAGTCCTGAGCTTAGAATTTAGTGGAAGCCATTATTATTATTATTATTATTATTATTATTATTATTATTATTATTCATTCATCATCTCCCACTTTATCCTCTATTAGGGACACAGGGGGGTTTCTCTATGCCCATCCAAGGGAGAACATTTTAGGGGGCTGGGCAGATACACCCAGGACAGTGCGCCAATCCATCGCTGGACACTCACTCACTCACACACACTTTATATGGGGAAATTTGGAGAACTCAATTGACTGGATCCATGTTTTTGGACTGTGGGAGGAAACCAGAGAACCTGGAGGAAGCCCACGCGGACACAGGGAGGACATGGAAACTCCACCCAGATGGGTATTCGAACCGGGAATCCCTAGTGCTGAGAGGCGAATGTGCCAAACTCTAAGCCACCGTGCCACCTATTATTATTATTTTTATATCATTTATATATTTAGAAGTTCGTGCATTTTCTGTAAGAATATAATTGATTTAATTGGTTCTTCGTCAACCCCCATATAAAGTTTTTCGGTAATCGGTGTGGTAGCATGGTTCTCCTGTCTGTCGGCTTAGTTGCAAAGTTTGTAAGCCCATACAATACATGCACGTAGCGTGATAAATGTTACTTGTGTTAAAACGGTTTGTTGACACGCATTGACGTTTCCCGGGTCTAAATCCAGACTTTCAGGAAGAGAGGAAATTCTTTCCCACAAAAAGAGACAATATGACTATCCAAGCCGAAAACGATGCCCCTGCTGACTTTTACATTACAGCCAATGTAGCAAGGAGCTAATGCCCGAATAGGCTTAGCTAGTAACAAAAGTATCCAACCTCTAGGAGAGTCAGACAGTGGTTTTGGTCCTATTAGAGCACCTGCCAACTAGCTCAGTGGCCCAGGAACTCCGCTTTTCCGGTAGACGGCTCAGGAGGCTAGATTAGGTTCCTGGAGGGTAGCCATCCCCCATAGTCCCCTAGTGTTTTTCTATAATGGCCACCCCACAGGGCATCAGGTTCTGTGTCCAGAGCCCCGCAGCTATGCTCAAAGCCAAAAAGGATCTGGCTCTCCAAGCCCTCAATTACCTCACTTCGGTTCCTAGTGCCTAAAGTCAGCCAATTTCCGTAAGTGACCGGTAGTTTCCCACAGACGCTTAAAGATATGCTGATGTACTTTCCATGCTTTATCTAAACGACGCAATTCCATTCAGGTCCATTTCGGTTTCTTTAACGTTCCCGCCACCGTACTCCGCATTTCTCCCAAACCTTTCGAAGATTTCGGGAGCTATGTGTAAAACATATGAATACATGCGCAGAGCTCACCGCTCTGGCCTTTGATCCTACGGCACGTGACGAAAGCTCCAGGCCTGGCCCATGACTGATCATCTAAAGCAAATCGATTGGCCGTCGGTCACAGTGGTGGCTTCGGCAGCCAACAGGAATGACCCGATCTCAATCCATCTCTGTCCCCTCTGTCCGTCGCAAGACACATGCTGCCTGATTCCTCCATCAAACTCTCCTCACATAACAAAGACAACAGATGCTGCCATCAGCACTTGTTTTCAAAGAGAGCCCTCAGGCCGGCGCCAGGTCTTTCTTAATCGACTCTTCAGATCGAGTCACTGCTGGAGACTGCTGTAACCGTCCAAAGACATCTGAGGAAAATATGGACATTGTTAACTTTGACATCAGATGAAATCTGATGGGAGTCTGGTTGGGATTTTAAATGTACTTGTTCAAACATTTTATATCAATTTAGAAAAACAGTACCATTCAACAGATGGTAAGTACGGCTTAGCGGTCAACACATTCACCTTCTCAGCACTCGGGATCCAGGTTTGAATCCCAATCTGTGTGGAGGTTCCATATTTTACCACAGTCATAAAAAATTTATTCAAGGTAAAATGGCTGCTGGCAGCACGCTGGCTTAGTGTTTAGCACGTTCGCCTCTCAGCACTAGGGATTCCCGGTTCGAATCCCCATCTGGGTGGAGTTTCCATGTTCTCCCCGTGTCCACGTGGGTTTCCACCAGGTTCTCCGGTTTCCTCCCACAGTCCAAAAACATGAAATAAGTCAATTGAGTTCTCCAAACTGCCCCATATAGAGTGTTTGTGTGAGTGAGTGTGTGCCCAGCGATAGATTGGCGCCCTGTTCTGGGTGTATCTGCCCAGCGCCCGAAAAAACGTTCTCCCCTGGATGGGCATGGGCATGGGCCACCCCCCCCGCGACCCTAATATATAAGATAAAGCAGAAGATAATGAATAAATGAATGAAAAATTGGCTGCTCTAAATTGCCTGTATCTAAATTGCCCCTTTATAGTGTGTCTATATAGCGAGTACGTTTGTGCCCAGCTACAGATCGGGAAACTATCCTGGGTGTATTTGCCCAGCACCCGAAACATTTTTCCTTGGATGGGCATGACCCCCCCCCCCCCCCCCCCGGTCACCGTGACCAGTAGAGGATTAAGCAGAAGCTGATTGACACACACACTTTTGACTTTATACATAAAGATAATGAGTCTATATGGTCTATTAATACCAAATCAATACATGTGTACAGCAACATGTGTAGAACATACCCCTATTCTATAGAAGCTCACCATGGTTTTAAACAGCTCACGAAATGTTCTTGAAGGACGTCGACTCGAGCTGTCTGTCATTTCTGCGTTTGCATTATACATTCTCTGTTTATCTTCTGTGAGGACCAGGTGGAAAGTCGATTGTGATGGCAAGGTAGGGGTCCATCAGATGAGGAGGGGAGAGCACCTGCATGAATACCGACGCAGACATGCATTTACCTTAAGGACAGGAAGCAGGGGGTAAGCGCCATGCTGGCAGGGTCCTGCCGAGCTATTCACAACCCGATTTAATCTCAGTAATTATGTTAGCAGCATGCGGCTATGAATAAACAACACTTAACGGGAGGACAAGCAAATATTTCAAACGGGTGTCCGTACGATCGGAGAGACGAAATTCAACCAAAGCGTCTACACAAGAGACACGTGGCAATTTCGGCGTTTCATTTCTAAAAGTGGTGCATCCATCGGTCCATGATTCGTCATTCAACATTACATACAGTATTGGACACGCCCCCTTTCTGCATAATGTTCTCAGTTCTACTCAAAGATGGACTTTGGGGTTCTACAATTCCAGACTGTAGTCCATCTCTTTGTGGTCTAAAAGTACATACTGTGTACTCTGTTCTAAGGTTCAGGACCCCAATAGTACCACCACAGAGCAGGGGTTATTGGGTGGGTGCATTATTTCTATCCCAGTAGTGTCACTAAGGTGTTCTGCTGCACTAGAACCCCCTCACCACATCCACCACCCAAATGATAGCCGTTTTGTGATGGTCCTGACCAATAGAGAACAGAGAACCAACAGAACACAGATGGACTACAGTCTACAAAGTCCATCTTTATGGTAAGTGGAGGAAAACAATAATGAAGGAGGGGACTTGTCCTAACTTCTGACTGGTACTGTATATTTCACATCTTTAAACGCTTTTAAGGCCTTAAGAGCAAAATCAGGAAGAACCCAACAACCCACATTTCAAAATCCAGATCAGATACCAAATGCGTTCAAATGCAAAACACTTAGGACCCCCTGGCCTTTTCCCGAAAGGAATTCCACCACCTAAGTACCAAAACTAAGACCGCAATATCCACCATGAAAACAACAAAAAGATGAACCGTCTTCTGCATCATCACCGCTCCACGGCCAGGAAGTGGTCATTGGAGGGCCCGGTGGAGTGGTCAGCGTGGCAAATGCGTCTCCTCCATCATCTTGAAAGCTGTGTCCAATTGTATTCATCCACAGCAGCGGGTAGCCCACTCGCCGTGGCCACCGCCCTGGTCACCCCCCGCGATCGGCCGAAGATCTGCGACGAGGCCATGGGTCATTGGCCTGGCCGAAGAGAGGCCACGGTCCTGACTGATGAAGTCCAGCGTGGCTGAGCGTGATTAATGATTGGTCAAGCTAGAGGTAGCGCCGTGCCATGACACACCCGCTGGGCATGAGGCTGGAAAACAGCGAGGCCTTTGTCGGGGGGACATGCACCCCATCGCTGGAGTGCAATATGTTACTCTGCCAACCTGCGCCCTAATGTTCCACTTGAACTTTGAATCTCTCAACAACAAAAAAGAGCCTAATTTTGCTTTGTTCCACAAAGCAAAGAAGACGAGCCGACTGTTCTGTGATGTCATGTAGAGAAATGCGATATCGAACAGAATTCTTACGATTATTCCAAAAATAGCGGATCTATGGACTGGCTAGGAGATTAAAGTCAGCAAGATCAGGAGGAACAGTGGTTACCCTGAAGGCTATTGAAAATTTCAGACAGATGGAGGCCTGTTGTTATCCCTCCCTAATGTTTGGCACATATTCCCTGCATGGCCTGAGTTAAATTAGAACCCTCGTCATTTCGGGCCTGAGGTTGCTTTAACTCATCGACGTTCTGTGACTAATTTATAATCAGAGCTGTAGCTGCATCCATTCAGGAACTATGTTAATATACACCACCATACTGCACAGGTCTGAACCTAAAGGCTGAATTTAATTCCGTTTTTATTCATGCAGGTTATAGGGTTTATAATTATAGGGTATATATAATTATAGGGTTTGCATTTGACAAAAAATAAAAACAAGTGTACACAGTGGCGGGGGACGGCCAAAGGGCTAGATGCGGCCCCAGGGCAATAAAATGCTCCAGTTTGTCATACAAGACAGGGCTGTTTCACTTTATAAACTTTACAAACTGGTTTGAGTCTTCAGTTGTCAATGTACATTTGCTGTAATGTGAAATTACACACACACATATATATATATATATATATATATATATATATATATATATATATATATATATATATATATATATATATATATATATAAGCACGGTGGCTTAGTGGTTTAGCACGTTCGCCTCTCAGCACTAGGGATTCCCGGTTCGAATCCCCATCTGGGTGGAGTTTCCATGTTCTCCCCGTGTCTGCGTGGGTTTCCTCCGGGTTCTCCGGTTTCCTCCCACAGTCCAAAAACATGGATCAAGTTAATTGAATTCTCAAAATTGCCCCATTTAGAGTGTGTCTGGGTGAGTGAGTGCGTGCCCAGCGATGGATTGGCACCCTGTCCTGGGTGTATCTACCCAGCGCCCGAGACGTTCTCCCCTGGATGGGCATGGGGAACCCCACCGCGACCCTAATAGAGGATAAGCGGGAGATAATGAATGAATGATAAATATATATATATATATATATAATTTTTTTTTTTCCTCAACAATAACTGAAGACTCAAAACAGTTTGTAAAGTGAAACAGCCCTGCCTTGTATGACGGACTGGGGCATTTTATGGGGCATTGATTCCTTTAATTGTATTCATTGCAATTCCACTAATTATATATATATACACACACACCACTTAATGCAATATATACTACGATTAGAATACTATGGTTTACACCGTTTAGCGTCTTCAATAAACTGACCATAGCACATTAATTTAGCAGTTTAATAAACTGACTATAATGCATTAATAGTGGACATGATTAAAAACCCCTTTTATTTCTACATCTTACAGAAAAAATATATACAGAAGTCTTTTCCTCTGTAATGATCTCATCTCCAATCACCTCCTTCCCAAACCCAAATCCACGACCGAAAAACTGCTGGATTTTTAATAAATTAAATGTTTTGTTCTCCACGGTCATGTGACTTCCAACGCTGCGAATTTATAAAGTCGAGTTTGACACAAAAAGCCCACTGCAGCTGGAAACTGTGAGTGGGTGGAATGTTTGCCTCTGTGGACCCGCGGGACGGGCCCCAAAACCCCCTCGCTCTTTTCAGCTAATTGGCCGTGGGATGGCCCTAAAAATTATTGACAGTTGTGTGATATACTGCCTGCATTGTGTCTCTCGCCCATTGTGTGTCACAGTAAATAATGCCCCCTCACCAGATATGGATAGCATCCGAGCAGCGTGGTTTCTCGGGTGACGGGCCGACTCCGCGGGACAGCGGGGTCTTCGGCGGCAACCCGCTGCTGGAAATTAGTTGTCGGCTGGCCTCTCTTTTTGCCGGTGTCAAGCGTGGGCCCCTGATGAGAGATCTGTTGATATGATAACTTGATTAGTCCGTGCTCTCTGGCAGGGAGGGGACAGAAAAGGTCCTGGACCGGTTTCTGGACCTGTAAGTCTCAGAGCTGAGTAAAACCAGAGTCAGCCGTACGCAGAACATCGTGTTTACAATTAAAGAGAGAGTAAATGACTTGAAGTCCTTTCCACAGAATGTAATAAATCAAAGAATGGCGGCTTTTCTGGTCTTTATTTATTGGACTTTGGGGTAACATGTGTCCTTTCTTTTGATCTGTGCCCCATTATTACGACTTCCCTTCATTATGTCCCCATCTCTGTTTTTTAATCACTTCCGGTATTAAGCCCGGTGTTCTGCTCAGCCCCGGTTTGTCCCTCGTTTCTGGTTAATGCCTCTTGGACTGAAAAAGTGGCGACGGAAGTGAAATGCGTTCTTTGTTTCTGAGCAGAGAGAGAAAAATACAGTAGTTTGGGGTGAAATGGGGATGAGACATCTGTATAAACCTGATCCCATCGACTACAAACAACTGCTGAAGGTTCTCAGTTCCACGTTCTGTAAAGATGGACTTTGTAGTTCTACAATTCCATTCTGTAGTCCATCTGTTTGGGTTCTACAGAACATACTGTGTATTCTGTTCTAATGCTCAGAACCCCAATAGTACCACCACAGAGCAGGGGTTATTGGGTGGGTGCATTAGTCCTATCCCAGCAGTGTGACTGAGGTGTTTAAATGAAACTCCAGCAGCACTGCTGCACTAAAACCCCCCTCAGCACATCAGTGTCACTGCAGAACTGACAATCAACAATCCACCACCCAAATGATACCTGTTCTGTGATGCTCCTGACCAACAGAGAACACAGAACCAACAGAACACAGATGGACTACAGTCTGGAATTGTAGAACTACAAAGTCTATATATTTCCACAAGCCATTCACACAGTGTATTTAGCTTAACTTTTATTGTTTTATCATTGTTTTTATTGCTACTGTTATTGTTTTATTATTGTACGGTGTCCTTGGGTGTTAGAAAGGCGCCTTAAAATAAAATGTATTATTATTCATCCATTATCTTCCGCTTTATCCTCTATTAGGGTCGCGGTGGGGTTCCTCATGCCCATCCAGGGGAAAACGTTTCGGGCGCTGGGCAGATACACCCAGGACAGGACGCCAATCTATCACTGGGCACACACACACACCATATATGGGGCAATTTGGAGAACTTAATTGACTTGATCCATGTTTTTGGACTGTGAGAGGAAACCAAAGAACCCGGAGGAAACCCACGTGGACACTGGGAGAACATGGAAACTCCACCCAGATGGGGATTCCAACTGGGAATCCCTAGTGCTGAGAAGCGAACGTGCTGAACCACTAAGCCACCGTGCCGCCCTATTATTATTATTATTATTATTATTATTATTATTATTATTATTATTATTATAGTCCCGTCTGTTAATGTTTTTATATGATGTTTAGTAAAAACAGACCTGATGGACACAAGGATTATTTTAAAGCCATTGTTTTCCAGCAGACTGAACCGCCTTTGCTCCTTATCCAAATTTATTTGAATTATGTTATATCCAGCCTGGTGTTTCAAGATATAACGCTAGGCCCCCACGTCCGCCCCGTCCCCGATCCAGTGTAGGAACACTGGCCTTAACAGGCTGAATGGACTCTCCTGTCCTTATTCACTGCTGTGAAAAACAAGGACGTCTTGTGCTGATCCTCCGTGATGGCATCCCGACCTGTGTCAGGGGTAGTACAGATGTGTGAAATATCATCCCAGGGAGTCTGGGCGCCCAACGCAGGGCAGCTGTTTATCCGTTACCACCTATAGGCCACGGGAAGAGCTGTTCTAATATGATACACATGTGCTACATCCTGTGTGGAGCTGGCTGAGACGTAGTGAGGGTGTATTTGGGGGCACCGTGGAGCTGCAGGGTTGAGTTAGTGTGTGTGTGTGTGTGTGTGTGTATGTTTGTGTACACAGACAGCTGAAGCATGGCCTCATGCCCTGGAGAAGAATGAAAGCGGCTGAAGCCGGGCATTGTGAAGTTTAGATCCGCTCACCTCGTAAAAAGACCTTAAACGAACTTCTATCATAAAGGCAATGAGGACGCATTCTCACTGTCAACTGTTAAGTACAGTTGTGTTCATTATATGTTTCACGTCTGAAGGACGTTATTACCGCCAAAGAGAGTTGTACTGAGTACTAATGACGGGGTACGTGACTATAGGGTTGAATAAATTTGTCAATGAGGACATTATTAAAGGGACATTTGTTGGTATAGCTGAAAAGATATTGTTATAATTTAAGTTGCATTTCTTTATTATTTAAGTCCTTCTTTGACCTGATTGTCCATCCATTACCTTCCGCGTCATCCTCTATTAGTGTCATGGTGGGGTTCCCCATGACCCTAGTAGAGGATAAAGCAGGAGATAATGAATGGATGTGGATAAAACACATTTACCCCGCATCTAAAGATAAATTCGCTCACTGGGGCGGGGCAGGGTGCATCCAGGTAAAACATGGGGGAAATGTATTGGAATTTCTTTACTGTGTAATTAGTTTAATTCAGTTTAGTTTAGTTTACCATGCTGTTGCACAAAAAAACAGAATTAACATGTTAAAAAAAGCCAGAAATAGAAACAAACATGCCAAACATACCTGAAATCATCCACCACACTGGAGGTAAGGACATCATATCCACCATTTCACAGACGTCCACCAATCATGACGTTCCTTTTGGTGGCTGTATCGTACGAACACCTGTAAACAGCCCACTCCGGGCTTCCACCATGCTTTCTTCCTCAACTTGATCATGTGATCTGGCTCCAGTTGAATGATGGGATAGCACTGTGTGCTTACTTCAAAATGGTTTCCTAATTAGCAGGTTATCCAGGGATTTAATTAAATGCGCTATTTAATACCTGCTGTGTATTCAGACGTACTTGTCCCCCCTGCCTGCAGGGTTCGTAGGGGACTTTAGATCCAAACCAGTTCATTTCTTAAAAGTAGTGACTAAACAATACAATTATTTTATTTTCATTCAGACACTAGCTTTGACAGTTATTCTTCTTACTGCCACCTAGTGGTAAGGAGGACCCTGCAGCTAGCGTTTCTTCCCTCAGACTATCTATCAAAGTCTGTTTATGGTGGTGATGTGTGTCATGTGCTTGGATTGATTTGTTTTGCCAGCTCATGTACGAACCTGTCTTCATGTCCATGTTTTCAGTTGTCTTCATCTTCTTAGCATGTGTATGCTGGATTTTTCATCCATCCATCCATCCAGTATCTACTGCCAAATCCTATATTAGGGTCATGCAGGGGTTGGAGACACCCAGGACAGACTATATAGGGGCAATTCACCTTTGAGTGAATGTTTTGGGATTGTGGGAGGTAACCCATTGTGGTAGCTTAGTGCTTAGGGTGTTGGACTATCAATCTGAAGTTACCACTGTGGGTCCTTGAGCAAGGCCCTTAACCTTAATTGCTCCAGGCCAACGCCCAACCCTGTGCTCACTTTGTAAGTCACGATGGATAAAAGCATCTCCTAAATTGCCAAATGAAGAATGAACCAGGCAACCCAGAAAATCCACACTGACACGGGAAGAACACGAAAAGCCATCCAGATTAGGATTTGAACCTGGCTCCCCAGTGCTTGAAGGCGAACATGGTAACCATTAGGGATTTTCGAAATGTTACAATCATACTTATTGCTTCAGTTGGGCCTGACGACTGTCCAAGCTTCTCTTCTTAAAATGCTTTCCAACCCCAGATTATCAGCTAGGGCGGCACGGTGGCTTAGTGGTTAGCACGTTCGAACTAGGGATTCCCAGTTCGAATTCCCATCTTCCATGTCCTCCCCGTGTCTGCGTGGGTTTCCTCCGGGTTCTCCGGTTTCCTCCCGCAGTCCGAAAACATGGATCAAGTCAATTGAGTTCTCCAAATTGCCCCATATAAAGTGTGTATGTGTGAGTGAGTGTGTGCCCAGCGATGGATTGGCGACCAGTCCTGGGTCTATCTGCCCAGCACCTGAAATGTTCTCCCCTGGATGGGCATTGGGGAACCCCCCCCCCCCCACGACCCTAATAGAGGATAAAGTGGAAGATAAATGAATGAATGAATGTTTGTCAGCTGTGTGCTCGTACATCTTCCACCTTCATGCAAATATCATAAGCTGAGTTTTTGTGATGTGTGTTATAAGAGGAATCGTTTCTGAAGGTTAGATGCGTATTTTTAGAATATCACTTACTTTGGACGTTCTGCATCTTAATATTCGCAAGTCATAATTTAAAAGTCTCACCACAAGCCGGTTTGGATCCTGCCCCGCACAATAATGACTGGTTTAGATGCCCCAACTGGTGATGTGAGGTGGTGAAGAGGGGTGGAAAATATTCATATCCAAACAATTTAGTTCCAGTTAATGAGCGGCATAACATTTCAAGTTTGATTTACTTATTTATTTTTAAACTAAAATGAAATGGTTGCCTCAGACTGCGGGCACCGCTATTATCTCCTCAACGTGAAAACAATCTACATATATTAACCTAAAGAAAACGAAGAATTACTGACACAGTGTTTTAATTATATATATATATATATATATATATATATATATATATATATATATATATATATATATATATGGGGCGGCACGATGGCTTAGTGGTTGGCACGTTCGCCTCTCAGCACTAGGGATTCCTGGTTCGAATCCCCATCTGGGTGAAGTTTCCATGTTCTCCCCGTGTCTGCGTGGGTTTCCTCCGGGTTCTCTGGTTTCCTCCCACAGTCCAAAAACATGAATGAAGTTAATTGAATCCTCAAAATTGCCCCATTTAGAGTGTGTCTGTGTGAGTGAGTGTGTGCCCAGCGATGGATTGGCGTCCTGTCCTGGGTGTATCTGCCCAGCGCCCGAGACGTTCTCCCCTGGATAGGCATGGGAAACCCCACCGCGACCCTAATAGAGGATAAAGCGGAAGATAATGAATGAATGAATATATATGTGTGTGTGTGTGTGTGTGTGTCCAGTCAGTCATGTCCGACCCTCGGATACTCTGTAGTCCAGTTTACAATGATTCTGAATCAATTCTGATTCATAGTGATTCATGGTAAAGGTTCTTATAATGTGGGGTCATCAAGTCTTTCCTCAACCATAGTTACAGTTGATCTAATAAGAGGGGCAGTTAGTATCTCCAATGAACCATCAGCACATCTTTGGAATGTTTGGGGGGGGCCCATAAAAAACCCACTGAGGTACAGGAAGGACATGTAAACTCGTATAAAAAAGGACTCTTGAATTGTTTGCAGTGAGGTGTTAGCTCCAACCCCTACACTGCCATGAAATATATAGGGAATTAAACCGGTGAACCCAGAGAAAACCCACGTGGACATGGGGAGAACATGGAAACTCCACCCAGATTCGGATCCCCAGCACTGAGAGGGGGGTCTGCTTATGAGGTGCATTTTACTTTAGTTATTTGGTTCATCTTTTATATGTTGGGCGGTGGCATAGTGTCTCAGTGCTGGAAATCTAGGTTCGAATCACAATCTGGGTGGAGTTTTTCATGTTCTTAATAAAAAGTCTTAAGTTTACACTAATACATTTTTTTTATTCCCACAGTCCAAAAACATGGATCAAGGTGAATTGAATTCTCCAAATTGCCCTATATAGAGTGTGTTTGTGTGAGTGAGTGTGTGCCCAGCGATAGATTGGCGTCCTGTTCTGGGTCTATCTGCCCAGTGCCCGAAAAGTTCTCCCCTGGATGGGCATGGGGAACCCCCTGCGACCCTAATAGAGGATAAAGCGGAAGACAATGGATGGATGGAAGTTTAAGATCACACTAGTTTAATCATGGTATAGAATTTGGATCAACCTTTTCTTTAAAAACAAATTTGCCATTATTTAGAATTAAATCCGCCCCAAGTCGGGAAACAAGTCGGGACTTGTCTCGACTTTGACACATGTCCTTCATTGTCCATCTGCCTCCATGGCATTTGAGTTCAATGCAAACTGTCAGTCACAAAAAGGGTTCGGGGCAGATTGGTGAAGGGACTTTCCGAGGAGCTGTAGTTTACATTAGGGAGGTTAACCGTATGGGGTGGAGAACACGACAGCTGTAAACACCTATTAATACAAACCAGAAATAAATTACAGTCTAGAAGAAATAATGACGTCAACAGTTTAAATAACTGAATGACTGAAGGACGCGGTGTTTATAACGCCACGTTTGTATTCGCATACTGAATCCGACGTGTCAGGGACAAAAAGTGTCACCGGTTTGAACTTAATGTATTAAAGTCTGTTGCTTAGCGACAAATCAAGGACTAAAAACAAATGGAAAATGGAGTTTCCGTGTCCTCTCTGTGTCCACAGGGTTTCCTCCGAGTTCTCTGCCACAGTCCAAAGACATGGATTTAAGGTGAATTGGCTGCTCTAATTTGCCCCAATATAGTGTGTGGGCCCAGCGATGGATTGGCACCCTGTCCTAGGTGTATCTGCTGAAAGGTTCTTCCCTCAATAAGCATTGGGAACCCCCCCCCTCACCATGACCCTAGTACCTAGTATAGGATTAAGTGGTTTAATTAAGTTTGCATGTTCTCCCCGTGTCTGCGTGGGTTTCCTCCGGGTTCTCCGGTTTCCTCCCACCAAAAAAACATGGATCAAGGTAAATTAAATGCTCCAAATTGCCCCATATATATTGTGTTTGATTGTGTGAGTAAGTGTGTGCCAAGAGATAGATTGGCGCCCTGCCCTGCCCTGCCCTGCCCAGCATCCGAACCCCTGTCCCCTGGGTGGGCATGAGGACCACCCCACTTCTTCAACAGACCTTCTTGCTGTGAAGTAGGAGCACTAACCATTCCACACCTTTAAATATATTTACTCTGCGATTTAATTTGATATGATGTGAGTAACATTCTGCTCACCATGTTGCTTATCCCAGCCATTGAGGATTATCATAATGAGGGTTATCTGTTCCTTTGGTTCCTCACTTGGTTGTTACTTGATAAATTAGTCTTTTTTTATATAAAATTTGGCATTTTTAGGTAAAAAAAAGCTTTTTTTTACAAAGTTATGGTTTGTTACTACAACATTAACCTGAATTTTATACACAAAAAACTTTTTTAAAACTTCCGAACGTCCCCTGTACAGAATGAAGTCACTGATGTGGGTGGAAAGAATAATGAGACGGACAGCTGTGCCTTCCCCTCGCTCTCTGTTGGCAGACATAATGACTTTTTGACATGTGTCTCTTTTGTGTCTCTACCCAGGACTGTCTGTCTGTGGGAGTACCAAAACAGTGACATCATGGAGTAGACGCTGAGAGGGAACTTTAGAGATTATAGCCTGGTATGGGGCAGTGACTGTGATGGAAAACGTGTCTCGTGTTTAATAACGCTCTTTACGACACCTGTTACTCCTCATCGCCTCCAGCTCATCATAGAGTTGGAATGATCCTCATAACTCAGCAGTCCTGTTGAATAAAGTTAATTTGAGAGATTTAGGGATTTGAGTTGATTTTCAGTTCATTGTGAGGAATGCCAGCATTTTAAAATCAAAGGTTCTGAAAGGATATTATGGGGAAATTGGGTTTAAGATAGAGCTGGGGCATTTTACGGCCCTGGGGCCACATACGTCCCTTTGGTTATCTCAGTCTGGCCCACATGAGGTCATTAAGAGGGTAGGAATCATATATATGTGTGTGTGTGTGTGTGTATATATATATATATATATATATATATATATATATATATATATATATATATACACATGAATCAATAGCTCAGCCAATTCATTCCTCCCTCTACAGTCCTATTTTCTCATTTGCCCCCTTGAGAAAATTAATTGCCCAGCCCTGGTCTAAGGTAAGGAACAATAAACTAAGCCTGTCTTTAAATGAAGTTAAAGGTTGACTGACTTAAACGCTGCGAGTGGACACGTCTCTCCATTTTACAACCTGTGGCAAATGAGCGTAGCTGCGAGGAGGGGAGTGGACCCGGGTGTGGGAGTGATTGACGGCCAGTGGGAGTGGCACAATGTCTGCGGATGCCTCCCGGCTCACCTGGGTGTTTGTGCATTTTCATGCAATTACCCCCCATAATAGCACGTCAGCATGGGACGCTGGTTTGGTTGAGGCCTGCAGTGCATTTTACAGCGGGGGCTAATTGTGGCCGCCGCCTTATTTCATGACTCCTGACTGTTATTCTTAAATAGTAAAGTTTATATTGGCCTTTTAAATCTATAATATATATATATATATATATATATATATATATATATATATATATATATATATATATATATATATATATATATATATATATATATATATATATATATATATATATATATATATATATATATATATATATATATATATATATATATATATATATATATATATATATATATATATTTATATATATATGTGTGTGTGTGTGTGTATATATATAGGACGGCATTAGTGGTGGCTTAGTAATTGGCATGTTCTCCTTTCAGTGCTGGGGATTCCCGGTTCGAATCCCAATCTGGGTGAAGTTTCCATGTTCTCCCCGTGTCTGTGTGGGTTTCCTCCGGTTCTCCGGTTTCGTCCCACAGTCCAAAAAAAACATGGATTAAGGTCAATTGAATTCTCAAAATTGCCCCATATAGAGTGTGTGTGTTTGTGTGTGTGTGTGAGTGAGTGTGTGCCCAGTGATAGATTGGCGCCCTGTCCTGGGTGTATCTGCCCCGCACCCGAAACTTTCTCCCCTTTATGGGCATGGGGAACCCCCCCCAGTAAAGGATAAAGCGGAGGATAATCATTGGATGGCTGGATATATATATATATATATATATATATATATATATATATATATATATATATAGGGCACAGTATTTGGCACAGTATTTAGCACATCTGCCTTTCAGCGCTAGGGATCCAGGTTCGAATCTGTGTGGAGTTTCTATGTTCTTCCTGTGTCTGTGTGGATTCGTGTTGTTAGGTTCCAAATAAAGAACAACTTGGATAGACACAACTGAACAAAGAGCATGCAGAGTTCAATCATCTTTGGCCCCAAAGCCCCATGTTCTCCTCGCAGGTCCAGAAAAGCAGCTGTTTCAATAGGAGCTCCCACCTCTGCAGCGCATGTTTCCGTTAACGAACATAAAAAGGGCCGAGCCAAGACGCTCTGGAACAGATCCTGACAGGAATTATTTGGGTTTGCATTAACCAAATAAACAGCAGCCTGCACAGCTGCAGGGGGCTCTCCCGGCCTGACCTCAGCCATCTCCAGCGCCCCAGCCCGGAGGAATCATGGGAGGGAGTGAGGCATGCCGAGGTAGGGCTGCTTATTGTCAGTTCCAGGCCTTTCCCACGGATGAGCACTGAGTCAGAACTGACGCAGATCCAAGCGTCGAAAAGATCTGCCATTAGCTCCCACCCCGCCTCACACTGCATGTTCCAGGAATCTGATTAGCAGCTGAAGTGCTACTGTGTCCAATTTTATGACTCGCATAGACTCGGGTTTGAGACAGATCAGATGCTGCCATTTCTAAGGAGATGCAGATGCTCTGCAAGTCACTGTTTCACTCATGAGAACAAAAACGTGTGAAAATACAGTAACCTGCCGTGGTTTTGGGGAAAAGAACAGACAGGCATTATATTTAATTGTATATGTAATAGTATATTTAATAGTATATATTTATTTAATAAGCAACTTAACACAGGCTTAGTGGTTCAGCATGTTCTCCTCTCAGCTCTAGGGATTCCCGGTTCGAATTTCCATCTGGGTCAAGTTTCCATGTTCTCCCCATGTCCGGGTGGGTTTCCTCAGGGTTCTCCGGTTTCCTCCCACAGTCCAAAAACATGGATCAAGTCAATTGAGTTCTCCAAATTGCCCCATATAGAGTGTGTCTGTGTGAGTGAGTGTGTGCCCAGTGATGGATTTGCGTCCTGTCCTGGGCGTATGTGCCCAGCGCCCGAAACGTTCTCCCCTGGATGGGCATGGGGAACCCCCCCGCGACCCTAATAGAGGATAAAGCGGAAGATAATGGATGAATGAACTTAACACAACTGAACTTAAAGTGCAGAGAAGAAAAAAACTAAATCAGACCATCAGCAGCACTTTTCAGATGGGTTATAGGTAATGAAGCCTTATACAGAACTTGCCCCAGCACATTTACAGACTATCCATCCATCCATTATCTTCCGCTTTATCTTCTACTAGGGTCGTGGGGGGGTTTCTCCATGCCCATCCAGGGGCAATCTATAACTAGGCACACACTGACTCACACAGACACCCTCTATATGGGGCAATTTGGAGAACTTAATTGACTTTGATCCATGTTTTTGGACTGTGGGAGGAAACCGGAGAACCCAGAGGAAACCCACGCAGACACGGGAAGGACATGGAAACTCCACCCAGATGGGGATTCGAACCGGGAATCCCTAGTGCCATCCCATTTACAGACTATGTCTTGTTTAAATAATTTAATACAGTGCCCGTCAAAAGTTTGTGCACATCTCACTCAACACCCATTGTCTATTTTTCATACTTTGTAGTTCTACAATTCCACTCTGTAGTCCATCTGTTTGTGTTCTACAGAACATACTGTGTACTCTGTTCTGATGCTCAGAACCCCAATAGTACCACCACAGAGCAGGGGTTATTCGGTGGGTGCATTAGTCCTATCCCAGCAGTGTGACTGAGGTGTTTAAATAAAAACCCCTCACCACATCAGTGTCACTGCAGAAATTACCATAAACAATCCACCACCCAAATGATACTTGTTCTGTGATGCTCCTGACCAACAGAATACAGAGAACCACCAGAACACAGATGGACTACAGTCTGGAATTGTTGAACTACAAAGTCAGGAGAAAAACTATGCACCTTTCATCTAGATACGTTGTTCTAAACCCCTTTGTAGAACTTGTCCCAGCTCATTTGCAGACTATGACTTGTTCACCGCAGTCTGTCCTGTCATGTGATCGCACACTGACTCAGTGACGTTCAGTATAGTGAGGGGAGTTCTTTATGTGCTCACAGTGTGACTGACATCTACCTATTTCACATCGCAGTAAGCATGTGCCAAAAATATATGGACAGACAATATCCTCTTTTGGGTTCACCGGTTTCCTCCCACAGTACATAAACATGGATCAAGTCAAATGAGTTCCCCAAATTGCCCCATATAGAGTGTGTATGCGTACGTGTCTGTGTGAGAGTGAGTGAGTGCCCAGCGATAGATTGCCCCCCTGTCCTGGGTGTATCTGCCCAGCGCCCGAAACATTCTCTCCTGGATGGGAATGGGGAACCCCCCCGCAACCCTGATATACGATAAAGTGGAAGATACTGGATGGATGGATATTATAACACACTTTGACACTTTATAACAATAAATGTGAATATCTATCCATCCAATATCTTCCACTTTATCCTATATTAGGGTCGCGGGGGGGTGGGGGTTTCCCCATGCCCATCCAGAGGAGAACGTTTCGGGCGCTGGGCAGTTACACCCAGGACAGGAGGCCAATCTATCGCTGGGTATAAATGTATATATATATATATATATATATATTTTTTTTTTTTTTTTTTTTTTTTTTAAATTCATTCCCTCTATTAAAATACTATCTACTTGTTTATTGTACTGTTACTGCTACTAGCTGCTAAATTTCCTTCGGGATAAATAAAGTATTCTATCTATTTATCTATATCTATATCTATCTGCCCTTCAGGTGATTGAACAACCAAGCTTTTTAAAGCAATAAAACATTTTTAAAATTGAAAATAAAAACCAGGGAGATGATATTTTTTGAAGAACCATCTTTGGTTTATATCACTATTCTAATACTTAATGAGGCCCTAATCTTTCTGACATTCCTAAAGTCTTCTTCTCCAAATTTCCCAAATGCAATTTATCTTTAACCCATTCTCCTAAATTTTAGGTCCATTTATTCTCGTCTTCATTCGTGGGAATTAAATAATTGGCATGAAGGTTCTGACATATCACTGGTTTCTTCATAAGTAGTGACATCCCTTTCAGCCAATAGCAAACTCGGTTCACACCAACTGGACAGATGGGCCTGAAGCAGGACCCTGGGCAGGTAGGCATCTCTAGAATGTGTGGGTGGATTAGGGGTCTTTTGCGTGGGCTGAATTGTGAATAAATGCCTCCCGCCCACACCCACGGAGAAGAGCGGGATGGGGTCATTGTTTTCAGTGTCCCAGCACCCCCCTCCTCCTCACCTCCTTTGCCCAGCCCTGCATGCTGAGTGGGAGAATTTTAGAGGGCCTCACGCCTACGCACACCTGCCGAGATGGAGGGAGTTGCACATATTTAAATTGGTTCTAAATTCCTTGCGTTTGTATCCGAAAGGTCCTTCTGTCCTGCATGGTGCTGTTCTCCAAACCGTGAGGATGCTGCTGTGGAAGTCTTTAAGGCATCTGGGGTGGAAAAGACGCTGTCAGAGATTTTGACGAGAGTCTCTGATGGGATAGGACCATAACAGGTCCGGCGAGATGTGAACTGCAAGGTCCTCCGAGGTACAAGTACCATCAGCTCCAAAAAGGGAGCCAACATCCTGGATCTGCAACCATAAAACAAAACCTTAAGGCGTCTAAACGTTTAGTTTCATTTCATTTCATTATCTTCCACTTTATCCTCTATTAGGGTTGCGGTGGGGGTTCCCCATGCCCATCCAGGGGAGAACGTCTCGGGCGCTGGGCAGATAGACCCAGGACAGGGTGCCAATCCATCGCTGGGCACACACTTACACACACAAACACACTCTATATAGGGCAATTTGGAGAACTTAATTAACTTGAGGGCGGCACGGTGGCTTAGTGGTTAGCACGTTCTCCTCTTAGCGCTAGGGATTCCCGGTTCGAATCCCCATCTGGGTGGAGTTTCCATGTTCTCCCCGTGTCTGCGTGGGTTTCCTCCGGGTTCTCCGGTTTCCTCCCACAGTCCAAAAACATGGATCAAGTTAATTGAATTCTTAAAAATTGCCCCCTATAGAGTGTGTCTGTGTGAGTGAGTGTGTGCCCAGCGATGGATTGGCGCCCTGTCCTGGGTGTATCTGCCCAGCGCCCGTTCTCCCCTGGATGGGCATGGGGAACCCCCCCGCGACCCTAATAGAGGATAAGCGGGAAATAATGAATGAATGAATGAATAATTAACTTTGTCCATGTTTTTGGACTGTGGGAGGAAACCGGAGAACCCAGGGGAAACCCACGCAGACTCAGGGAGAACATGGAAACTCCACCCAGATGGGGATTCGAACCGGGAATACCTAGTGCTGAGAGGAGAACATGCCAACCACTAAGCCACCCATATGTTTAGTTTTTATAAGTAAAAAGAATCAGCTGACTCGACTCGACTCGAATCAAACTCTCCAAACAGATGGTTGAGGTTGTCAAACCTCATAAGCTTCCAAAAATGTATAAGCTCTCAGCATAATCTCACTCGTTATCCTTACGTGAGTATAAACAGCAGCCGTTTTTCCGGCCATTTCTTCAGAGCATGTTTTCCATTGGTGCAATTTCCTGCCCATAAAGAGTCCTTACAGCGCATGAGACCATGGCCACAAACGGCAGAACTTGGAGAGCGCTTTAGCACTTTGTGGAGGATGCTCATAAGCACGTCTGATTCCGTCCAAAGAAACAGAGACACTTTAAATCTTGGTGCGAATGGCCTGTCATCACCTCTGAGCCATTTGAAAGTGGGTCTAAATTACATCGCTGGCCCACAAAGCAGGCAATTACAGAGGTGTAAGCAGGGTTATGAGAAACAGCATGGTATCCATGCGAACGTGGCGTTCAGGGCCGGCAAACCGCAAAGCACTTGGCAATTTGCACCTTCGTACTTCGTTCTCCGGGTCCCGTATTTGCTGTGACACACCCTTGGTCTACTCCCAAGCCAGTGGGAGTCGTGGCGAGACACCAGAACGATTTGGGAACGCATCCAAATGCAAACGATTCCTCGAGTCGGAGCGAGGAAACGAGCCGATGGGCTTTTGCCGGGGGGTTCTGTCTGGGCACTGAGGCCGCCCGGCACGACACATAGCGGCGATAAGTGGGTGCAACCGATCCGGAGTGCTTCGCGCCAGGCCAGACGGCTCGAGAGATATGACGAATGCACCCACACGTGGCGCAGGAGTTGGCGATGGGGATGGGGAGAACGTGAGAGGTTCTCGAAGACTGTGGCTTCAGTGCGCATCCAAGTGAAGAAACAACGGGAGGAAATCCATGATGCCTTCCAGTTTGATCTCCGGTCCCTCATCTAAACCTCAGATATGAGATATTTGCATGGTGGCTTAGTGATTTGCATGTTCTCCTCTAAGCGCTGGGGATTCCCAGTTCGAATTCCAATCTGGGTGGAGTTTCCATGTTCTCCCCGTGTCCGCGTGGGTTTCCTCCTGGTTCTCCGGTTTCCTCCCACAGTCCAAAAACATAGATCAAGTTAATTGACTTCTCCAAATTGCCCCATATAAAGTGTGTCTGTGTGAGTGAGTGTGTGCCCAGTGATAGATTGCCCCCGTCCTGGGTGTATCTGCCCAGCGCCCGAAACATGGATGGGCATGGGGAACCCAGCCATGACCCTAGTGGAGGATAAAGTGGAAGATAATGAATGGATGGAGTAAAAAACATTCCGATGTTTACTATATATGATTTTCCGATGGCAGATTAATGAAGCTCATCAGAATCATCAGTTCAAAATACTTTATTAATCCCCGAGGGTAATTTTAGGAAATTTTCATCTCCCTTAATCCCGACCTCTCAGGGGAAAAATGACTTAACCGTTCAATAATGTGTCTTATTTCATATTGCTTCCAATCTCAGCATCTATTTTTCCGTGTCTACCGGATAAGCACACCAGAAATAAAGCAAAGGTCCATTCTAACAGATCTGGGAAGCTCTTCTGTGTTTGAGACACTTAAAAAAAAAAAACATAAAGTCAGACAAACGCAAAAGAAATCTGGATCCAGAGCCAACACATGTCAGCATGATGCATCGCTGAACAATCCCAGCCCTAGGCTGAGGAGAACCATGTGACCCGGCACACAGCACCTTCGCCTTGATCCCTCCAGCCCTGCCCGGACCTGTGCCCCAGAGTCATGTGACAAACGGGATTATCTCCTGTCGACATGAAGCTGATCCGAGCCTGGTCGCTCTCCCCGACTTTTGGAGGGAACTTCTTCGGCAGCGTGGCCTTCCCCCTCCTGACCTGATCTCTAATCAGTCAGAGGAGGCCTTGCTGCTCCACCCCATTCACAGGTCAGCATTAGCCTAATCCACTGCATGTGTAGCCCACGGTGGTGGAGCTCTGCTAGAACCCGGCCTGTTCTATTTACTTTGCACATCTGAGTCAACAGCCGAGTTGCCCCATGCAGCTCTCAGCTCATTAGGAATTGCTCAGCTTCGTCTTTGACATTAACAGGGCGCACTGTTCAGTATGAAGCTTAGGGCTGATGCCAAGTCCCGAAATTTAAAAGTCATCCAAACACATCGCACAGTTTACCTCAACATCCTCATCCTCTCACATCCTAAAATCCTCTGTCCCAGAAATCTATAGACTGAGGTATGAAAGTGTGGCAGCTTAATGTTCAGGATGTTGGGTGATCAGTCAGAGGTTTGGGAGCTTAAACCCATTCATTATTTCAGGGCTGATCCAGCAGTCCTAACTAACTAGGACCAAACTAGAGTTTGGGAGACTTATATAAATGTGTTCGGAAGATAATGTAATGCTCATCTGTTTTAAGGCGACATATCATTTAATTAAATAATAATTATATTTTCCATCCATCCATTATCTTCTGCTTTATCCTTCATTAGGGTCGCGGTGGGTTCCCTGTGCTTATCCAGGGGAGAACGTTTCGGGCGCTGGGCAGATACACCCAGGACAGGGCGCCAATCTATCACTTGGCACACACTCACTCACACTCTACATGGGGCAATTTGGAGAACTCAATTGACTTTATTCATGTTTATATATATATATATATGGTGGCACGGTGGCTTAGTGGTTAGCACATTCGCCTCTCAGCACTAGGGATTCCCGGTTCGAATCCCCATCTGGGTGGAGTTTCCATGTTCTCCCCGTGTCTGCGTGGGTTTCCTCCGGGTTCTCCGGTTTCCTCCCACAGTCCAAAAACATGGATCAAGTTAATTGAATTCTCAAAATTGCCCCCTATAGAGTGTGTATGTGTGAGTGAGTGTGTGCCCAGCGATGGATTGGCGCCCTGTCCTGGGTCTATCTGCCCAGCGC
>JAFMOD010000666.1:349963-392567 GCA_019802435.1 Corydoras maculifer | reverse complement strand
AGGAGAACATGCTAAACACTAAGGGGGGGGGTCCCCATACTCATCCAGGGGAGAACGTCTCGGGCGCTGGGCAGATACACCCAGGACAGGGCACCAATCTAACTCTGGACACACACTCACTCACACAGACACACTCTATATGGGGCAATTTGGAGAATTCAACTGACCTTGATCCATGTTTTTGGACTGTGAGAGGAAACGGAAGAACCCGGAGGAAACCCACGCAAACACGGGGAGAACATGGAAACTCCACCCAAATTTCGACCCGGGAATCCCCAACGCTGAGAGGAGAACATGCTAAACAAGCCACCATGCCTAACTATTAAATATCTCATCTCAACTCTGACGCTGGGCAGATGCACCCAAGACGGGGCACCAATCTATCGCTGGGCACACACACACTACAAAGGGGCGAATTAGAGCAGCCAATTCACCTTGAATCCATCATTTTGGACTGTGTGAGGAAACAGGAGCACCCAAAGAAAATCCACACGGACACGGGGAGAACATGGAAACTCCGCCCAGATGGGGATTCAAACCTGAATCCCCCGGCGCTGAGAGGGGGACGTTCTAACACCATGTCACCGAGCCATCCACAATGCACCCCGCAGCTTGATTCAGGGGCGTGTCAGTGTGTCTCTAATGATGAAAAACATACGCCTTCATTGATGGGTGTGTTTTGGGCGTCACATGCGATAAACCAATCAGCATGTCCCTTGCCGTTCCCTTTAAGAACCAGGTGTTCTCTGACTTTGGCAGGTTGCTTTTTGAGCGGTTCAGTTTTGAGTGTGAATGGAGAATCCACAGTATGGTGTAGACTGTGGATCTGCATTCTCTGATTTAATGGCGTTCTGTTGGTTTCAGCGCCTGTGTTAATGTTTCACCCCCGAGACAGCGACACGCCACAAACGGACCGGAACACACCTCATTTTGAGACGGCTGAGACCTCAAACACGCCCTAAATCTTCATCTTCATTATCTCCCGCTTATCCTCTATTAGGGTCGCGGTGGGGTTCCCCATGCCCATCCAGGGGAGAACGTCTCGGGCGCTGGGCAGATAGACCCAGGACAGGGCGCCAATCCATCGCTGGGCACACACTCACTCACTCACTCACTCACACAAACACACTCTATAGGGGCAATTTTTTGAGAATTCAATTAACTTGATCCATGTTTTTGGACTGTGGGAGGAAACCGGAGAACCCGGAGGAAACCCACGCAGACACGGGGAGAACATGGAAACTCCACCCAGATGGGGATTCGAACCGGGAATCCCTAGCGCTGAGAGGCGAATGTGCTAACCACTAAGCCACCGTGCCGCCCACGCCCTAAATCAAGATTGTTATAATGGTGTCTACAGTGGGAGATTACGGTTCCAGTTTTTGTCTAATGAACCAAATAGAGACAAATCCTAAAAATAACAGCTGTCCAAATGTTACACCTGAAAAAGTCAAGCAGGCACTGGGGGGGAGGGGTGGTGAAGGAAAAACCTCGTTCCCGCCCACAAATACCTCTCATTGCCCAGAGGTCACGGCTCATGTTTAAACACCTTCGATTTCTCGTTCCTCAGCCGCAGAACATCCTGAATTCCAGCCTCAGGTCCGTACAGCCCAGCTCTCCTGCTGGAGATCAGTCAGTTTAGTTCGCATGCTCACCTTTCAGACCTTTCGGTCATTAAGAGTGCGCCCGTTTTTTTTCCCCCCCGAGTGCACAGAATGACAGCAGTGTAATGTCTACCAGCAGCGAGGAACCTGGCATCATCTCAGCAGGATGCTGCAGCCGGGGAGGCCAGGGTTTAATTTCATATGACTCACTTGCTCATAAAGCATTCCACCTGCCATTGGATATGACACCTCCCCCTCAGGGCAGAAGTGATGTCATGCCTCTGCCAGCGCTCACAATTCATCCAGGTCTTCTACCTGGTTGAGGAAAAGCATTCAGATGCGTCGGTCGTCTTCGTTTTCGAGGCTGCTCTTCGACGAGCGTCCGCTGTCTTTTGTTTCCACGCCGCGAGTCGTAAGCGGCGCATTAATAAATGAGAATAAGGTTGAAGCAGATTGCACGCCGAGGACATATGGAGAGCTTATGAAAGACGTCGGCTCTGGGAATGACAGATGGTGTGGAATTCCAGCTCTTTTTGGCCGTTCGCATCGAGCCAACAGGTTGCACTGATCACACTCTGTAGTGAGATCCTTCACAGCTCTGGCGCTCCGTCTTTACCACCTGCTTTAGATTAGAGAACTATCTATAGTCCTGCACTGGGGTTTGCTGAATAGAGACCTGGTTTAAATCAGTGAACTTATATCCACACCATCTTTTATGTATGGCAAAAATGCACACACATCACACACACACACACACACACACACACACACACACACACACACACACACTCACACACAGCCGAAAATCTCACGGCTGCTATATTTGATTATATTATCATTTGTTTTATTATATATATTATTTATTTTGGGCAGCACGGTGGCTTAGTGGTCAGCACGTTCGCCTCTCAGCACTAGGGATTCCCGGTTCGAATCCCCATCTGGGTAGAGTTTCCATGTTCTCCCCGTGTCCGTGTGGGTTTCCTCCGGGTTCTCTGGTTTCCTCCCACAGTCCAAAAACATAGATCAAGTTAACTGAGTTCTCCAAAATTGCCCCCAATAGAGAGTGTGTGTGTAAGTGAATGTGTGCCCAGCAATGGATTGCCGCCCTGTCCTGGGTCTATTTGCCCAGCGCCCGAGACGTTCTCCCCTGGATGGGCATGGAGATCCCCACCGCGACCCTAATAGAGGATAAAGTGGAAGATAATGAATGGATGAATATTATTTATTTTATTGCAATTATATTTTTACACTTACATTTTTATTCTATATTCTAGATTTACATTTATATTATATAATGCTGCTATATTGTTTTTTGTACTTTTTGTATTTGTATTTTGTTTGTTTTTTTTCTTTCCTAACGTAATATTTAAATTATTATTTTTTAAAATTCTATCTAGGGTAAACTGGGTCCGAATTGCGTTTACATTTCATAGGATATATATATATATATATATATATATATATATATATATATGTATGTATGTATGTATATACACTTATATATACACACAACTAACCACTTGCCCCAGGCTTGTGATGACGATTCCAGAAAATGTTTTAAAATGTAGTGAGATTAGGTTAGGGTAGTAGAATGAGTTTAGGGTAGTAAGTTTAGGTTATAGTAGTAAGGTTAGGGTTAGGGTTGTGATTCAACTAATACGATTCAAAAAGCCAGGATGAAACTGGAGGATGCAAGTGATTTTGCCTGGGAATTCCTTACACTACAATAAACTGATTTCTTTATACATGTCCATTATACTGGTATTTATATAGAATATAACTTTATCATAAAAGAAATCATGGAGCAGGAAATGAGACTAATGAGAAACTTTAATAGGCTTTGATAGGCCCTCAAATATCAAAATTATGATTTAATATATAAGGAGCAGTTGTGTATGTGTCGAACAAAACGTGCCATCATTATGTTCTGGTCCCTTATGTATTATATTTTTAAAAAATGACAAATAAATTAAGAATTTGAGTTAAATGTTAGAGCCAGTGCATCTGTGCTGATCTGAGCCAGATGGCGTCTTAAGAGCTCAGAATAACTGCAGGAGAGTTCTATTCAAACAGCATTGTGCAGAGTTGCAGTTTTCATGCTCACGTTTGTTTCAGAAGCAAACTGGCCGGCATCGGCATCCAGCCAAATTAGGTTCTAACAGTGGGGAGTGTGCATTCTCGTCTTTCACTCCTCCGGCTTCTCATCTTGACTGTTCAGCCCCATGGGGCCTTTTGTCAGTGGTCAGCACGATGCACAAAAAACAACCGAGATGCCCGGGACCTGCTGGATATCAGTGAGGATGATGGACCTGAGCACCCGCCCGAGCCCATGGTGGGTTGTTGACACCAAATCTGACCCTGGCCTGAGCCTCAGGGGTCAGCGGAGCTCTGCCTGGACGAGAGAATAGAGAGATCAGGATCCACTCGCCTGCACCGACCACCCAGGGAAGGGAAGGTTATTTTTGGAAATACATATTCTGGTCGGTTTTTGAGGGATTAGTAAGGACACGAGCTACGAGTAATAATAACCAACGACAAGGACACCCGCAAATACGATACAAATTCTAATGCTAGTCAACATAAAGGACAACTATTTAATTTTAATGCTCATATTATATCTCCTCTCATCTCATTTTCTTCCACTTAATACTCTACTAGGGTCGCAGGGAGTGGGGGTGGACCCCATGCCCATCCAAGAGAGATGTTTTGGGCGCTGGGCAGACACACCCAGGAGGCGACACCAATCTATTGCTGGACACACACTCACTCAGACACTACATAGGGGCAATTTAGGTAGGGGAAATTTAATGCAGCCAATTCACCTTGAATCCATGTTTTTGGACTATGGGAGAAAACCTATGCAGACACAGAGAGAACATGGAAACTCCACCTAGATTGGGATTCAACCTGTATTCAGTTTACAACAAGGTAAACGGAACCGAAGAACCCAAGGAAATCCCACACGGGCACGGGGAGGACATGGACACAACAATTTATATCAAAATTTGATTTTCACTTGAAATCAAATGAGACATCAATCAAAAGTCCAAATGAATGTCTTTTTGAGATGAATGACCTCCTGTCTGGCTATCTGGGTCCACCGCCCTCATTTTCTCAGCGCGGGGCTGATAAGATGCGTGACATGAGAAACCGATCCTTTGCCTCAATCAGACCTAGTGTCCTGGTCCAAATGGCCGTCTGATAAGGGTAAAAAAAAAAGGGGGGGGGGCAGCTGATTGCCTTTAGCCCCTCCATCAATCCTGCTCATGTCCATTCCAGCTGACAGCGTTTGACGGCGCTCAAACGTTTGAGGAAGCCCTTATGGAGATAGGCCTTATCAACACCAACACAAGCTGCCATCTCAGCCCCATCCATCCATCAGAAGCTCAACAGCTTGGAAAATGCCTCATTTTTGTCCATTGTCTCTGGCGCTCCCTCTGTACCCTCGCAGTATTAATGCCCTGGCCTGTTCTGTATTCCTGCTAAACTTAACTGAATACCAAAACAGGACATGACAGAGTTTGGGGGCGAGACATAATGGCCATGCTGCAGCATTCACATATATTTTTTCTCCTCCTGCACATTTTCTATCATAAAGTATAATATCCACGAAAGAACTATGCCTTTTCCTGCATGTTTTTTCCCCACACATATATATTACCCTCTTCTTGACTTTTCTCTAGAAAGTATAATCTTTCTCTGTCTCCGGGGATGAACTACGCTTTTCCCGGCATGTGGTTTGTTCAGAATGAAGTATAGAGCATAAAATGGCGGATCTATATGACGGGCGCCCCCGCCGCTGCATTTCTCATGTTCATAACCTGCCCAATTAACACACCTTAGCGTCGATCGGCCATAGATTAATGACCAGCCATGAGGTTTGCTCCTCGGGGCCATTCATCAGACAACACAAGTAGGTCAGTTCCCCGACATGCATGCCCCTGGCTCCACCGGGGCCCCGTCCTCACCGCGATTCCAACGGAGTTTAATTGCTGCTCTAAGGTGGCGGCCCAAAAAGGTGCGATCACACAGATATTAGATATCACTCGTGGTCACGATTTGAATCGGAAACCAGAATCAAACTGGAGTGGAATATGAAAGCAAAGAAATGGATTTTTTTTTTTTTTTTTTTTTTTTTTTTTTTTTTTTTATGACGGAGAAGGTTTTGAGTGCTGGACGGATATGAGATGTCCTTTATTAAAATGTTCTTAACTTCTTGACACTTAAAACAACAGAACCTGTTTTTTAAACTGTCCGTGATGTCGGACATTGTGCAAGATACCACAATGTAAATTAAACAACTACATCTACTTAATGTGGTCGGCACGTTCACCTCTCAACGCTAGGGATTCCGGGTTGGAATCCCCATCTGGGTGGAGTTTCCATGTTCTCCCCGTGTCCACGTGGGTTTCCTCCGGGTTTCCTCCGGGTTCTCCGGTTTCCTCCCACAGTCCAAAAATATGGATCAAGTCAATTGAATTCTCTAAATTGCCCCATATAGAGTGTGTCTGTGTGTGTGAGTGTGTGTCCAGTGATAGATTGGCGTCCTGTCCTGGGTGTGCCCAGCGCCTGAAACGTTCTCCGCTGGATGGGCATTGGGAACCCCCCGCGACCCTAATAGAGGATAAAGCGAAAGTTAATAGACAGATGGATCTAGTTCATGTATTAATTACAAATAATTAATCCACTTAATCCTTTACTAGGGTTGTGTGCGTGTGTGTGTGTGTGTGGGGGGGGGGGGGTCCCCATGTCCATTCCGGGAAAAACGTTCAGGTGCTGGGCAAATACATCTATTACTGAGCACACACTCACTCACACACACTATATAGGGGCAATTTAAATAAGGGCAATTTAGATCAGGCAATTAACCTTGAATCCATAGTTTTAGACTGCGGAAGAAAACCGGAGAACCTGAAGAAGACGGTGAAAACACAAAACTCCACCTTGATCGGGTCTGTGGCATCTTAACTTTAATATAACCAACAGGGGGAAATAAAAATTTTTTTTTAGAAACACAAGTTTATAAAGACAGTTCCTCCTTTTTTTAATTCATTCATTATCTCCCGCTTTATCCTCTATTAGGGTCGCGGTGGGGTTCCCCATGCCCATCCAGGGGAGAACGTCTCGGGCGCTGGGCATATACACTCAGGACAGGGTGCCAATCCATCGCTGGGCACACACTCACTCACACACACAAACACACACTCTATATGGGGCAATTTGGAGAATTCAATTGACTTGATCCATGTTTTTGGACTGTGGGAGGAAACCGGAGAACCCGGAGGAAACCCACGCGGACACGGGGAGAACATGGAAACTCCACCCAGATAGGGATTCGAACCGGGAATCCCTATAGCTGAGAGGCGAACGTGTTAACCACTAAGCCACCGTGCCGCCCTCCTTTTTTTAAAAATTAATATAATAATTATATCTGCCTCATATTTATATAAAAAGACCAGCAACGGTCGTAAAAACCAACATTAAGCAACAGATTTTAGTAAGACTCATATTTAGCATACTCTTTGTTAGCTTAGCATAGGCATTTCCTTAGTTTCTTAAGTACTGAGTGCTTAATGCTGAAGCTACTGGCTGTAAATCTTATTAGTGAGCAGTCCCACGGAGAGCATGTGATGAAATTATGTACTCCACGGGGCTGAGAGTTCAAATAAAATTAGTGGCTTGGAAGTCCTCAAAGGCTAACAGCATTAGCAGGAGTCGCAGATTCACTCAGAGAAGACATTTATTGGTCTAATTGAGCTCTGTGTCAACAACTCCCATCTCCGGGGAACACAAAAACTATTCCACCTGAACATTTTAACAGCCAAAATGTCCCCGTATCTCAGTTCCGTGTGTAAACCTCTTCATTTTCTCGTCTATTTTCAGTAAAATCTCATAATTCTGCATATTTCTGGGGTTGATGTATTTTGTAGATGAACTACGGAGAATTTGCATGTGAGGTTAAACAGAGCCCTCCTTAAACATACTTTTAAACAGTTATAAAGCAGACAGGCCGGATAACATATCAAAGGTACGGCCGGTCTGACCTTTGGGTTTTCTCGGCCATTCAGCATATGGCCTCCGTCGGACCTCTGGACAAAGCACCGAGAGATCAGACTTGCTGCTGAGCTGATTAGAGGAGTGGCCTTTGCATCGTCCAGGACCCCCAACACTCTCCATGGTCTAGGGATCTTGGGGGGGGGGGCAAGGTCAGTGTCCAGCCTGACCCCTTAGAACTCCGGCCATGTTTGGACACGTCTGAGCACAAAGCGCGACCCGCCCTAATCCAGGAGATTAGCATACGGCCAAGACAGGAAAGGGCAGAGGGCTCCGGACCAGCGGGCCCACTCGGGGTACCAAGGAGTAGGTTGGCATGGAGACGGAGACATTGTCCACACACAGAGACTGTCTCCATGTCGCTCTGGTTTTAACGTAATAACAGATGATCCAAAATCAATTACACGGTGCTCACTTGTGTTTATGTAGATTGTATGTAGATTATATGTAAAGGTTCGGTTTTTGTTTATTCTGTAGGGCGTTTATTTCAAAGTCTCACCTCAGCAATTTCCGCAATTTCAATGCACACACGTGACTTGTAGAGTATATGACAAATAAACTTCAAAATTTGAGTTCAGTCGAGGCTCACGTGTGGTTTATGGTGGATTTTTTGTTTACAAGTCTTTACTAAATAAAAAAAATAGAACGTAAAGAAATAGAGTGAGCTCTTATTGCATCATCATCATGGTGTGGTTGCAGAGGGGGTTCTCCATACCCTTCCAGAGGAGAGGACATGAGAGGAGGCGCTGGGCAGATACACTCAGCAGGACAGGGCACAAATCCAAGTGTTGGCACACACTTACACACACTATACTGGGGCAATTTAACTTGAATCCACGTCTTTGGACTGTGGGAAGCTGGAGAACATGGAAGAAACCCACGTGGACATGGGGAGAACATGATTCAGATCGGGATTCAAACCTGGATCTCCAGCACTGAGAGGAGAACATGCTTACTTCTACGCCCCCGTGCCACGATGTAATTTATATCAATTTATCAAATTTATATTAGTGGTTAGTATGTTCTCCTCTCAGAGCTAGGGATTCCTGGTTCGAATCCTCATCTGGGTGGAGTTTCCATGTTCTCCCCGTGTCGGCGTGGGTTTCCTCCGGGTTCTCCGGTTCTCCCACAGTCCAAAAACATGGATCAAGTCAATTGAATTCTCAAAAATTGCCCCATATAGAGTGTGTGTCTGTGTGAGTGAGTGTGTGCTCAGAGATAGATTGACCTCCTGTCCTGGGTGTATCTGCCCAGCGCCCGAAACGTTCTCCCCTGGATAGGCATGGGGAATCCCCCTGCCCACGACCCTAGTAAAGGATAAAGCGGAAGATAATGGATGGATGGATGGCTATTTTACTAAATAAAATATATATAATGAAAAGAAATAGAGTGAGATCTCGGAGTGTATCATGGCCTTCCATAAGGCACTCAGCAGGACAGGGCACCAATCCATTACTGGGCACACACACACTATATTGGGGCAATTTAGAGCAGACAATTTGCCTTAAATCCATGTTTTTGGACTGTGGGATGAAGCTGATGAACAAAGGAAACTCCAGCCAGATTGGGATTCAAACCTGGATCCCCAGTGCTGGGGGGGGGGGGGGGGGGGGGGGGGGGGGGGGGGGGGGGGGGGGGGGGGGGGGGGGGGGGGGGGGGGGGGGGGGGGGGGGGGGGGGGGGGGGGGGGGGGGGTTATCAATTTTAAGCAGAACCCTGCTTCAGAACATCAAGGCGGATATAATTCCCTCTCTTTTCTAATCCGCCTCCATCAGGCGTACAGACTCATTTCCTTCAGGCATGTGGGTGAGGGGGGGGGGGGGTCATGCCGAGTCTCGCTCTGACGATCCTGTGTGTTCTCCTTCAACACGGAGGTCGTGTGTCAGGGGTGAGAGTTCATGCTTGAGGGTGCTGGGGGGGTGAGGGTGGCCTCAGGCAGGTAGACTCTTAATTGGCCCATAGAGATTTCTTGTGCTTTTGGCAGGCTGCTTCGAGACAGACGTGGCGGAAAACCCGCCGCACACAGGGATACGGACCGAGGGGCTGGGGGTTAAGAGTTTAGAGTCTGCGCTCTGACGCCCCCCCCTTCCCCCCCATCGAACACCGAGCTCCGAAAAATGTGTGTAAACGTAAAGTTTAAAGTTAACACATGATGCTGCTACGTGTGAGGTTCAATCTCATCAATCTACCACACTGCGGGTTTGCAGCATGCTCTTGGGAGGAACTGGAGCCCTGGTCAAGATGGAGGTTCGGGTGGAAGTCCTTTTGGATCACATGGTTTGAGAAATGTGAGGGTCTGATGTCAATCAAAATGTCCTTTTTTTGGTTTTAGAACATTTTGAGAATCAGCATTTATATTGTGTTTACATCATCATCATCATCATCATCATGCCAGTATTATTATTCTTAAAAGCAAAAATAATAGGGTTTTTGTAAAACCCGGAGGAAACCCACGCAGACACGGGGAGAACATGGAAACTCCACCCAAATTGGAATTTGAACCGGGAATCCCTAGTGCTGAGAGGAGAACATTCTAACCACTAAGCCACCGTGTTGCCCTGTTCAGTACATTACTGTTATAAATACGTTTGTGCCCAAATTTGAAGACTTAAGACAAAATCAGCGCGTGATCGGCCCGCCGTAGAGCTGCCTAATTATTAGAACTAATCTGAAGCCTTATTTAAACATACAGCACCTACATCCCTTTAAACCCCACCATCACATCTTCACCAGTGCTTCCACGGAAAGCCTCCCTATCCATCCTTGCCAGTTTGTTGACATTTTGTTGACTTTGCCATTACCTCAGAGAAGAGCAGCACAGGCTGCGGGGTAATTTCATTAAGAAGAGAAGAGCTGCAGCTGCAGAAAGACTGGGGAGGGAGGACGCCCTGCCTTTTCCACTGTGAATGACAGGAATGTGTCGAGGAGAGTGTGAGAGTGTGTGAGAGTGTGTGAACGGCAGGATGTGCAGCTGTGTGGAGGCAAGTCATAAATACTGTCACAAAGCTCCAGTGCTTTCTAATGCACCGAGCGCTCATTGAGAGCAGGCCGTGGGTCAGGGCTGAGCTGCAGCCCCCTCGACGCCAAGCAATGAGGATTTACATCTACAGTCATCTTAAAAGATCGAAGCTCGGCTCATAAAATATGTACCACTTATTCATTAAAAATTAATAATAATAATAATAATAATAATAATAATAGGGCGGCACGGTGGCTTAGTGGTTGGCATGTTCTCCTCTCAGCTCTAGAGATTCCCGGTTCGAATTCCCATCTGGGTGGAGTTTCCATGTTCTCCCCGTGTCTGTGTGGGTTTCCTCCGGGTTCTCCGGTTTCCTCCCACAGTCCAAAAACATGGATCAAGTCAAGTGAGTTTTCCAAATTGCCCCATATAGAGTGTGAGTGTGTGCCCAGCAATAGATTGTCCTGGGTGTATCTGCCCAACGCCCAAGACGTTCCCCTCTAGATGGGCATGGGGAACCCCCCCACGACCCTAATATAGGATAAAGCGGAAGAAAATGAATGAATGAATGAATAATAGGAATAATAATACTTAATTCTTACATAGGGTGGCATAGGGTTAGCTCGTCCACAGTGCTGGGGATCCAGGTTCGAATTTCATTCTGGTTGGAGTTTGCATGTGTCCGCGTGGGTTTCCTCCAGGTTCTACAGTTTCCTACCGCAATAAAAAATAATAATTAAAAGTAATTCCCTAAATTGCCACTATATAGTGTGTGTGTGCACACTGATGGATTGGCACCCTGTTCTCTGTGTATCTGCAATAGGGACCACCCCCCCCAACCCTAGTAGAGAATTAAGTGGAAGATAATGACTTGAGTTGATATAATTCTTACATAATTAATATATTTATTAGAATGTAGTTGTTTAATTTATAGTGCATTATCAAAAACATAGATTTGATTTGAGGTTTTTTGTGTACTTGTAAAATAAACAGGTGGCAAAAGTTTATTGTTTATTATATTTAGAGTATTGGAGGTCACCAAGTCGTTCCTCACTCATAGTTTCGAGTCGCTTCGATTGCGGAACCCACTCTGGCACGGGGAGGACATGCAGACCCCACACAGAAAGCTCAATTTTAATAAATTACAAAAAAAATAAAATAACAAAGGCATTTATTCTGCAAAATTATATCCTTCATTTTGCTGAGTTACAAAGTACAATAGAAACAATCCTGAGTTTGGTGTGAAGGAACTTGTCTGACCCTCACAGAGCCCTAACCTCATCCTCAAATACAACACCTTTAGAACGAACTTCCCACAGACACTCACCAAAATCTTGTACAAAGCCTTTTCAGAGGGGTGGAAGCTGTAAAAGCCACAAAGAAGGGAACAAAATAAAATAGAAACCATTAATATCATTAAGTATTATAGTTTTTCATTCATTATCTTCCGCTTTATCCTCTATGAGGTCCATGCCCATCCAGGGGAGAACGTTTCGGGCGCTGGGAAGATACACCCAGAACAGGATGCCAATCTATCAGTGGACACTCACTCACTCACTCACTCACTCACACACACACTCTATATGGGGCAATTTGGAGAACTCAATTGACCTTAATCCATGTTTTTGGACTGTGGGAGGAAACCGGAGAACCCGGAGGAAACCCACGCGGACACGGGGAGGACATGGAAACTCCACCCAGATGGGGATTCGAACCGGGAATCCCTAGCGCTAAGAGGAGAACATGCCAACCACTAAGCCACCGTGCCGCCCTAAGTATTACTGTATTTGTCGCAATAACTTCAGACCTGCGACATTAATCTGTCTGGTTCTTAAAGCTCTAAAGATGGGTGCAGTCGTCGTGCTGATGTCCTAGCACGGACTCTAATGATGTATAATGTTAGGTGATCGACGCTTTACGTGGAAGCTGTTTGTACTTATTGGGAACAGACATATTGCTGCACGTTGTCTGTGAACTTTGTTTACTCAGGGTGAGTCCCGGCACCCTGGAGCACATTATCCATCTATTAAAGTCCTGTAATTATTTACCTTCCTCCTCCTAAAAAAAAAAGGCAACGTCAGCCAGATAAAGAAGAGCCTCTCGCTTTACAAGTGTTGTTTAACTTGAGTCAGAAGAGGGCTTCGGGACTACAGTCGCTCCGTATTGTCAGAGCAAACATTCCTGAGCGTCAGATCACGACGACGGATACACACGCATACGGCCCCCACGCCGCCGCCCACATTCCCATTCCCTGGTTGCAGAGGGCAGGTCCCGGTCTAGCAGAGGGCAAAGAGTCACGCCGGACAATGAGCATAATGTCCATCAACCAGGATCCGTCAACGGCAACAAGGTGTGTACCATCCTGCCCCGGGGGCCCTGAGTCAATATTTGAGCTGGCTCTTGCGTACGCTTGCCACAATAAAAGCAACTTGGGGCGATTGAGCAGACGGGAGGGGATAGGGCAGATAACAAAATGTTCTCTTCAGGCCAAATAAGTGGGCTGTGGGTTTTAGTGATGGACAGATGAGCAAATGTTGGTCCACAGACAAGACACACCCTTCTTGGACTCATCTAATGTTGGCTCACCTGATTCGATGCTTTTTTTGTCTTAAAAACCCAAAATAAAGACAATGCACATCATTAAACACGTCCCACGTCCAGCAAATGGTCTTTGCTTGTTTTGCAAAGAGCTCTGCTCATAAAATATGTGCCATTTATTCATTAAAAAATATATAATAATAATAATAATAATAATAATAATAATTCTTACATAGGGTGGCATGGGGTTTAGCATGTCCGCCGCTCAGTACTGGGGATCCAGGGTAGAATTTCAATCTGGGTGGAGTTTCCATGTGTCCGTGTGGGTTTCCTCCAGGTTCTACAGTATCCTACCTACCACAGTCCAAATTTTAAGTAAAGGTGAATTGGCTGCTCTAAATGGCCCCTAGTGTGTGTAGTGTGTGCACCCACCGATGGATTGGTGCCCTGTTATCAGTGTATCTGCCATAGGGACCCCCCCCCACCCCTAATAAAATATTTACCATTTATTCATAAAAAATATATAATAATAATAATAATAATAATAATAATAATAATACTTAATTCTTATATAGGATGGCATGGGGTTAACAATTTTAATCTGGGTGGAGTTTGCATGTGTCTGTGTGGGTTTCCTTCATGTTCAAGAGTTTCCTACGACAGTCCAAATTTTAATTAAAGGTGAATTGGCTCTAAATTGCCCCTAGTGTGTGTAGTGTGTGCACCCACCAATGGATTGGCGCCCTGTTCTCGGTGTATGTGCCATAGGGACCCCCCCCCCCAACCCTAGTAGAGGCTTAAGTGGAGGATAATGACTTGAGATGCCAGAACTCTTACATAATTAATACATTAATTTAAATGATTAAAATCATAGATTTTATCTGAATTTTTTAATCTTTGCACGTTTGGATGAACCAAGATGTTCTTGGACTCCCCTCATGTTGGCTCACCTGATTCGATGCTTGTTTTCTGTCTTAAAAACCTACAAAATAAAGACAACACACATCATTAAACCCATCCCACGTCCAGCAAATGGTCTAAAGTATGAGTAATTATGGATGAGGATTTAATTGTACCTTCTCTTTGCCCATTAAAGGCATTGCTTCTGAACTGTCGCCGCAGAATAACCCCGTCAAAAGCCTAAAGCATCGATGCATGAGCTTCTGCGCTTGTTTGTGAAGGGTTTAAGCGTCTGCTAAGATACCATTCTTGCCAGTCAAGTAATGTCACCAGACTCTGTTTGGTGCGACCACGCTATCCCACTTACAGAGTCAATGCGGCCCTTGGATCCGCTCATGCTGGAACAAGTGGCAGGACCCTGGAGGAGCCACTCTGCTGGGAGGGATCAGCAACCCGTGGATACACTTTCATCCTGGCAACGGATTCTCCGGGCCTTTCTGCTCCGGCCTAAACAGACGTGTTTACCTAGAGGATAAGGGGAGCTTGGATGGGGGGGGGGACACACCTCACCTGCTGGCCCTGGGGTTGCTATGAATACCCCAGTAATCCCCCTAAGTCCATGCAAGCGCACCGAGCCTGGAGTTGCCGAGCCCCGAAAAGAAGTACTGTGTTTCTTGGACTTCCATGGCAACGGCCATCTCCACAAGTAGGACCCCGTCATGAGGCGAATCCCAGCCCCGGCCTTGTCCCTGCTGTTTGGAAGCCTTTCACACCACGCTGTGTTTACCTCTCCCACTAGACACTGGCCGGCATGTTAAATTAACACCCTGACAGTAAAGCATTAGTGTCCCTTTCTGAACGACAGGCATGTTAAGTCTTGTGCAACCACGGCCATGGTGAGGATTAGCGGAAGGAAATATAGATTGGCCATAAGGAAGCTGTTAAATCGGCCGACTCCTCGAACGGGGGGGGGGGGGGGGGGGGGGGGGGGGGGGGGGGGGGGGGGGGGGGGGGGGGGGGGGGGGGGGGGGGGGGGGGGGGGGGGGGGGGGGGGGGGGGGGGGGGAGGTCATCTAATTGATTTTTCCCACTTTTCCCCATTCGTTCGCGGGTCAGGGGAGGAAGACGGCGGCGGCTCGGGGAACCTGCATGCCCAGGGTTATTTCACAGTGTGGATGGCGCGAGCGGGGGAGGATATTAACGCTAAATGGTTATAGTAATTTACGGCTTGTGCCGAGCCGTCAGACGGGGGGTGGGGGGGAGGGGGGAGAGAGATAACTGACCTTTGTGACTAGAGCCAAAATCCCCATGGGCCTAATTCAGCAGGGGTATGGACCCCACAGCAGCAATGGGAAGATGCCCCGAACATAATGCACACAATAGGCAATTGTACAATGGTTTCTCTTTCTGTCCTTTAGAGCATCAAGCCCAGGGGACAGTAAAGGGAGACTCCAGCCTGTTGCTTTCTCAGGCAGAAATGGGAGGGGGGGGGGGGTGTTAACTGGGCCATTTAGAGGGGTACTAATACCTCATTAGGATCGAACTCGGTGTAGAATGCAGGAATTGGACTGGAGCATAATGAGGTGGTTCCACAGAAATTTGAGGGTATAAACCACCACCAGAATCATACCTGCTGTGTGGTGGGGTGCAATTGAGGTGCTGACCATTAGAAACAAACAGATGGACTACAGTTTGGAATTGTAGAGCGACAAAGTCCATCCTTAATGGAGAACATAGACGTGTCCAAATTTTTGACTGGGACTCTCAAGCGGGAGGCACGGTGGCTTAGTGGTTGGCATGTTCTCCTCTTCGCACTAGGGATTCCTGGTTCGAATTCCATGTTCTCCCCGTGTCCGCGTGGGTTTCCTCCGGGTTTTCCGGTTTCCTCCCACAGTCCAAAAACATGGATCAAGGTCAATTGAGTTCTCCAAATTGCCCCATATGTCTGTGTGAGTGTGTGCCCAGCGATAGATGGGCGTCCTGTCCTGGGTGTATCTGCCTAGCGCCCGAAACGTTCTCCCTCTGGATGGGCATGGGGAACCCTCCCCGCAACCCTAATATAGGATAAAGCAGAAGATAATGGATGGATGGACTCTCAAGCTTCATATTTGGATTTTGTCTCCAAGGACTTGGGAACTGATGCCCAAATGACCACAGGGTGGTGGTACATTTCGGACTGATCCAGGCCATAAAGATTTGATGTTTATTCTCATCTCCAGACCTTAAAACGTTCAACCAAAAAAGGCCCGAATGTTGCAAATGGCAGCAAAGTAGCTACACCTGGTGAAGTTAACCAGCTATCTGCCTTTGATTAGATCTTTGTGGGTGGCATGAACCTTGCCCCGGCCGGGCCCTTCATCAACTGCACTCAGCACGGGACAGAGGCATCGCAAAGCCCATAGGGGAAGACCCACCGCCAGAAACAAGCCGGCGAACAAATGGTAACATGAGCGAAACTGCCCAAGAACCAGTGAATTTATTTCTTTTTTTTTTTCCCCCCAAGCCGTATTCACAGAGTGACGATCTGCCCACCCTCTGCGTCCCACCCCCGGCCCTCGCCAGCACCACTAGAAAGAAGATGGGAGGGATGGAAGAGAAAGAACAAGCCTGTCCTTTGGGGCAGGAAAGAAATAAAGCTTTGTGAGTGTCGGCAGCGGTGGCACATTTGACAGGTCTTTACCAGCCTTCGTCTCCTTTGTGTCGCCCGTATAATGGAGCAAAACACAAACTGAGCCACTGTGGCGTTGTGGCCCTGGCTATTAGTCAACGTGACGGCCTTTGGAGATGCTAATGGCCATATAGTGTGTCCTCCCCCTCTTTGGAAGCTGGTTATCTGATCGAACAAAGGCATTCTGCTGGAGGTTGACTTCTCTTTTGCGCCTTTTCAGACCGTACAGAGTCATTAGGTTAAGGTCTCCTTTTTCGTGGACCTAGCCCCCCTACCCCACCCCACCCCACCCCACCCCCCCCACACCGCAAACCTCAATCCACCACCTCACAGTTGGTTTTTTAACAAACACAGAACGTTATCTTCCTCGGGAGACGTTGAGCCTTCTAATCATGGCTGCGGTGTATATACGTACGAAGGAATGAATGGCTGCACAGTTCGCATGTATACACCGACGGCCCTCAGGAGCCCGGGGGCGACCTGCAGAATGGAGGAGGAAACCGAAATCCCCCCTCCATTCCCTTTGTCCCCCTGCGGCGACGTAGCGATGCCAGTAACAATCAGGTCCTTGTGAAACGGGAGAGGATGCCCAGAAGTTAAAAACCTCTCAGCCCTGTTTTATTCAGCAGGCCCACCATTCGGCGCGCACACAAAGCCCACAGGTCCGACTCCTCGGCCAGGAGAACGTGGAGACGTTACCGAGTCCGTTCACGCCATCCACAGGTCGTATTTCCGCTGCGGGACATGAGCAGAACGATCAGACACGCACACATTCGCACCTCTTCGGTTGGACGGAGGATTTCAAACCGAGAAAGAGGCCAAATATGTTATGCAAAGTATGTTCTCACAAGTATGCACACACCTCGCGGTTACAAAGGCTTGGTCCTCACAAGGTTCCGGCCTTAAAAACCAACAACAACAGGAGGTTTTTTTCCAACACTGACGTTTTGGCTTGTTCTTCAGCCAAACGTTTGGTTGTCCTGTAAAAATTCACATCGTTGTTTCGATTACCATGACATTGGACATACTTACTCTTTAGGACCCTGCAGAGGTTTAGATCCTCTTTACAAACATCAATAAGCAGCTCAAGATGCATTTCTTTTTTTTCTTTTAGATTCATTTTATTCATTATCTCCCGCTTTATCCTCTATTAGGGTCGCGGGGGGGTTCCCCATGCCCATCCAGGGGAGAACGTCTCGGGCGCTGGGCAGATACACCCAGGACAGGGCGCCAATCCATCGCTGGGCACACACTCACTCACACAGACACACTCTATATGGGGCAATTTGGAGAACTCAATTGACTTGATCCATGTTTGTGGACTGTGGGAGGAAACCGGAGAACCCGGAGGAAACCCACGTGGACACGGGGAGAACATGGAAACTCCATCCCGATGGGGATTCGAACCGTGCCGCCTTCTTTTAGATTAAAATAATTAAAAAATAAAATAAATTTCTTTCAGGGCGGCATGGTGGCTTAGTGGTTGGCATGTTCCCGGTTCAAATCCCAATCTTGGTGGAGTTCCCATGTTCTCCCCGTGTCCACGTGGGTTTCCTCCGGTTTCCTCCCACAGTCCAAAAACATGGATCAAAGTCAATTGAATTCTCCAAATTGCCCCATATAGAGTGGGTCTGTGTGAGTGAGTGTGTGCCAGTGATAGATTGGCGTCCTGTCCTGGGTGTATCTGCCCAGCGCCCAAAACGTTTCTTCCCTGGATGGGCATGGGGAACCCCCTCTCCACACCCTAATAGAGGATAAAGTTAAAGATAATGGATGGATAAATAATAATGGATGCGTAAATTGCCGCTTACACCATCTGCAGTAAACGTCATCACACTGAAGCCAGTTGTAGGTAAACAAACTCGAACTCCGACGCAGCTTTAATTTCATTAATATTCTATTTTATTTTCAGCTTCAACACCAATTTAATAAATAAACTGCGTTAAGTGCCATACGACATGCAGAGATCACGATCCACAACGAAGAATTGTCGCACCGATATACATTTTCGCACAAGCATCGCACTTTCAGGTCGCAGCGCCTTATTTGGCAACAACGTTGCGCGTACGTTCCACAATATTTACGTATTTATAAGGGATGTGAATACTGAAGTCCTCCGATGGAAACGAAACGGCGCCTGAAGTATCTTTTAAGGGGAATTTAAAGGCGTTTGAACTGCACTGACGGATAAATAGAACTTTAAATTAAATTAAAAGATGATGGAACCTCTTAATTTCTCAGCACTGTGTCTGCGAATTTTGTGTACAAGATCTAATCCGGGATCCAATGAGGATGAGCCATATCGGTTAATTAGGGAAATTTAATCTGCCATCCCGTCAATGATGAAGCACGGACGGTATTTCCTTGAATATTGTAACTACAGACTCGTCTCCGTCGGTAGGACAGCCCTCGACTTGACTGATGGCAGATGTTTAACGATTTTAATGGACACCAGGATTTTTTTTAAGCAGCTAATAAACAGTCCGTCTGCGTTCAGTGTAATAAAAAAAAGACTTTCCGTGCCCTCCTCGCTCTCCTCCGCCCCCGAAGGAGCAGCTCTGGAGAGCAGATCAAGTGCTGTAATGTTTTCCAGGAGATCTCGGGGACCGAAGCAGGCCTGTGATTTGTACTCCTTCTCGGCCGTGATCAAAAACATTAAAGAGGCTCCTACACACTCGACTCGGTTCCAGGCGGGAGGAGGCATTGTGAAAGGGGGAGGCGAGGTTGGGCATGTGTGTGTTTACAGAGTGATGGAGCACGGACACGTCGGGGGCTAAAATCCGGAGGAGAGGGTATATCTTTTAGGACTCGTCCTTTTGATCAGTGCACGTTTGTCTCGGGGTGCGGCAGGTCTCTGAAAAAAAAAAAAAAAAAGATCAACAAAGGGCATTGTGTGGTGAGATTTAACTCTTAATTTGATTTCGAAAGACCAAAGAGCGAGAGGGGTCGAGGGAAGCGGGTACCTGTTGCACTACTTCTCTTTGTGAAGGGCTTCGATGAAGGCTTCAAGCTTCTCCTGGATTTCCCGAACTTTTTCTGCACAGAGAATCAATGACGGCACTTAATGGATTTTAAAAAGTTAACAATAATAATAAATAATTGAGGGGTGGATCACAAATATTGTTATTTAAGGGAGGAAATTGAGAACATGCTGAATCCTCACAAAAAGAAACCTTCGAATACAAATCACATACAGGACCAATCAGAATTGGGCCGCGCCTCCTTCTTGCTCCATCTATTTCCTCCACTTACCATATAGATGGAGTTTGTAGTTCTACAATTACAGACTGTAGTCCATCTGTGTTCTGTTGGTTCTCTGGTCTCTGTTGGTCAGGAGCATCACAGAACAGGTATCATTTGGGTGGTGGATTGTTGATTGTCAGTTCTGCAGTGACACTGATGTGGTGAGGGGGGGTTAGTGCAGCAGTGCTGCTGGAGTTTCATTTCTCCACCTCAGTCACACTGCTGGGATAGGAATAATGCACCCACCCCATAACCCCTGCTCTGTGGTGGTACTAGTGAGGTTCTGAGCATTAGAACAGAGTACAGTATGTTCTGTAGAACACAAACAGATGGACTACAGAATGGAATTGTAGAACTACAAAGTCCATCTTTACCATCAGTGGAACTGAGAACATGGACATTAAACATCTCTAATCCACAGAGGGAAAAATGTTGCGTTTCGAGGGAAAAATGGGTCATACATGAAATAATGACTCCAGCTTCAGCTGCCATAATGAAAACCAGACTACGAAAGCTTCACCTCTGTCAGCTAGAGGCCGAGGTGCCAGCTCCTCAGTGCCGAAAGAGCTAAGAAGTGGTGTTGCATTGCACAACATCGGCTACACACACATCAAAGCCACGGCTCGGTGACTTTAAAAGGGAAACATCGGAGATAGAAGGGCGAGATACGTTAATCCAAGCCAAATCACCAACGTGACGCTGAAAAGGCGCCGTGTACACCGCAGCCGGGTTTAACAGTATTGGTTTACAGTCGTCATGACAGAGTTCATTCATTCAACTGAAATAAAGCAAAGCAAAGCGGTCCACCTCAAACAGAACGGAACGCCTTTAAAAGCCATGCTTGTGAGTTTAGAGATATTCAGGACAGAGCTGAGCCGTGCATGCCGTCCACCGTAACCTGACCGAGGGTTCTGAGACCGAGAGTCTGAGACCGAGGGTCTTAACCTGTGGGTCGGAAACCGAGGGTTCTGAGACCGAGAGTCGGAGACTGAGGGTCTGAAACCGAGGGTCGGAGACCGAGGGTCGGAGACCGAGGGTCTGAAACCGAGGGTCTGAGACCGAGGGTCGGAGACCGAGGGTCTGAAACCGAGGGTCTGAGACCGAGGGTCTGAAACCGAGGGTCGGAGACCGAGGGTCGGAGACCGAGGGTCTGAAACCGAGAGTCGGAGACCGAGGGTCTGAAACCGAGAGTCGAAGACCGAGAGTCGGGGACTGAGGGTCTGAAACCGAGAGTCTGAAACCGAGGGTCTGAAACCAAGAGTCTGAGACCGAGAGTGTGAGACCGAGAGTGTGAGACCGAGAGTGTGAGACCGAGAGTGTGAGACCGAGACCGAGAGTGTGAGACCGAGAGTGTGAGACCGAGAGTCTGAGACCGAGGGTCTGAAACCGAGGGTCTGAAACCGAGGGTCTGAAACCGAGAGTGTGAGACCGAGAGTGTGAGACCGAGGGTCTGAGACCGAGAGTCTAAAACCGAGGGTCTGAAACCGAGGGTCTGAAACCGAGGGTCTGAGACCAAGAGTCGGGGACTGAAGGTCTGAAACCGAGAGTCTGAACCCGAGAGTCTGAAGGGGCTTTTCACTGACAGTCAGTCGTCCCTGCGTGTGTAACCCAATACGCGGCTCGTGCGGCTGTTTTATGAGCGTTCTGGTCCTGGGGTTCCCCCGTTCTGCTCAGTGATGAGGGATGAAAGGACTCTGTAAACGCTCTGACACCTCTTTGGTCCGAAATCCAACACTTCTGACCTCTCGCACGCACTCTCGCACACACTCGCTCACGTGTGCTGGCTTTCATAAACACTTTCTGAAGTGGTAACACACCCCACCCATAGGCACACACACACACAAACACACACACACACATACACACACACACACACACCTGGCAGATAGCAGCAAAAGTCCAGGTTTTTAAAACTCTGGAATGAGCAGATGAAAGAGATGGTCCAGATTACGGAGGTAAAAGGCGGCGGGCAGCGAGACACAGAGAGGGAACTCTCGACACGGCAGGTGTGGGACTGAAACCCAAACCGGACCGAGTGTTTCCCAGGAGGCTGGCAGGACGGCCGGACTCCAACACCTTAATCCCGAGGAACCTGGCTAAACCGTTAAACTGTTAAACACTGAGCTGCACGGCTTTAGTTTCCAAAGTTTACGGGTGAAAACAAGACCAAACTTAAAAACACACATCTGGGGCTATCAATAAATATCAATAAATATCAATATATATTTAACAAATAGGGGAACAATTCCCAACAATAGACTAAATATGTACTTATTTTTTTATTTCCATTGCAATTTTTAATAAAAGCTTTAAATATAGTCCATCATTAGTTGGCTCGTTATTTTAAGCTAGGAATCATCACTAAAACTAATACTGCTGCTTCCAGTCTTACTGCTACTAGTAATATTATTACTACTACAACCACCACTGACAAAATTACCACAACTAGTGCTGCTAAATTAAATCATTACAATAGTAATGAGAATAAAGATTTAAATAGCACCTTTCTAAAACCCAAAGACGCTTGTCTGACAAAGTGTTACCACTACTACCACTGACACCAAGGCTGCTTTTACTAGTGCCACTAATGTTACTACTACTAGTCCAACTACTACAAATTGTGGTAATACTAACAATACTACTAATTTTACTACTAGTGCAAATACTGGTAATACTACTACTACCAGTATAATTACCACTAATACTGTTACCAGTTTTACTACAGTGATACAAGTACTGCTGCAACCACTCCTCATGTAACTACTACTAGTGCAACTATTATAAGTATTATTACTATAGTACTATCAATTAACTATAATTTACTATTACTATAGTAATATAATTTCATAGGGTATTTATAAATCAAATAAGTCGATTATGCCTTTAATTCATTAAATGAGTAGATTTAAGGGCGGCACGGTTGCTTAGTGGTTGGCACGTTCGCCTCTCGGTTCTAGGGATTCCCGGTTCGTATCTCAATCTGCGTGGAGTTTCCATGTTCTCCCCGTGGCAGCGTGGGTTTCCTTCAGGTTCTCCGGTTTCCTCCCACTGTCCAAAAACATGTATCAAGTCAATTGAGTTCTCTAAATTGCCCCATATACAGTAAAGTGTGTGTGAGTGAGTGTGTGTCCAGCAATAGATTGGCATCCTGTCCTGGGTCTATCTGCCCAGCGCCCGAGACGTTCTCCCCTGGATGGGCATGGGGAACCCCACCGCGACCTTAATATAGGATGAAGCGGAAGATAATGGATGGATGGATGGAGTAGATTTAATTGAAACTAATTTTTAAGTTAAATGAACACAAATAAAAGCCCAAAAATCAAGAACTCAATTTTGGTAAATACATTTTACGTTATACATATGTTTATGATCTACTGGACCACAGATTCACTTTTTACAGTGTACTTTTACTACCAGTGTAACTACCACTTATAATACTGCCAGGTCCTGTCTGTGTGTGTGCATGCCCCTCACTCCTCCGAGTAAACTGGTTAACCGTTTCTGTCTGGACATTAAACACCAAAATACAATATATTACCCTCCACCCCCACTGCAAATTTGTCAGAAGTGGGATTTGAACCCACACCCCCACTACTATAAACAATCACTAAACATAGAGTTATTTAAAGCACCATAAATATGTATAGTATAGGGTCTGCTTCTGTAGCCCACCCACCTCAAGGTTAAAATTCCCTGCTCAGTATGAACTAAAGACGTACACATCATTTAAAAAGTAATCAATTAAAAATGTCTTTGATTAGTCTTTATTAATCACTTTTCGGATCAGATGGCGGTGCCGCGATACAATCTGCTCAGCGTTCACGTAGCAGCCACGAATCTGTTAAATCAAAAAAAATAAAAATAAAATAAAAAAATGGAACAATGACGGATGGAAGGCACAGCGGTGTTTGCACGCGGGCTTAATGCGTCTGTGGAGTCTCTCTGAAACAGGCATTTATTTCTTACCACCATCTGTTTGTGGAACACGGGAGAACGTGAGCCGGGCGCTGAAGAAAAGGCCGCAAAACACGGCCTTTCTTTTCAGTCGGACGGAAATGTGAGAAGCGAACTGTTGCGCCTGTGCGTTCAGGAACTCCATTTAGGCCGCTGTTTACCTAAAAGATGAGCTGCTGGACACATCCATTCATGAGTCTCATCTCTTTATCTGGTCATGAATATTCCTATAATCCTTTGGCATGTATCCCAGAACCCACCCCCCTTATTATTTTTTTTCTCCCAGAAGGGAGACAGGGTGGGGGGGTGGTGGGGGGGTGGCTTTTCCTCTTTCAGGGATCCTCCTCAGTCCCGTCTTTCAAAGAGGCTCTTGCCTGATCTCCACATGAAATGATATCTCTTTCAGTGGCGCTCTCACAGAGCTCTAAGCCTCATGGGCCGGCACGGCAGAAGGCTGAAGAAAGCCTTTAATTGACCTGTAATTAGACTGTGAAACATTGTGGCCAAAGAGACGGCCGAACGAGAGAGAAAGGAAGAATTGAGGGTCAGCGCAAACAGGATACCGCCCAGGAGCTGGGGAGCGAGGGAGAAGACGCTGAACGAAACCCAATCCCGTCCCTAGAATAGACACCCTTTAGTCTCGGCCGGTCCAGACGGGACGAGCCGCCGCGAGTGGAAAGACACAAATTAAAATGTGGCAACGGCTTTTCCAGCCGCTCATGTTTCCCGTCCAGAGGAAGCGCTCGGAGGACGAGGTCTGCGGAACCTCAGCACGACGTTTCAAAGCGTGGACGGCGGTCCGGGGGCGACTTTGAAAGCCGACGACGGCCGCTGGGGACGGCCCTCCTGACGCGAGCGCCAGAAAAGTTGTACTATACAGCGTGAGCGCCGGGGACGAGGTGGGAGAACATAAAGCAGCATGACGACGGCGCGACACCCCTCCAATGGCAGCTCCACAAATCAACACGCAGACTCATCTTAAAAACAGATGCTTCCAAAGAACAGAGAGGGCGTCCTCGGGAGAGAAGCCGGGGTTCAGCGGGAGGGGAAATGCAATCGGCCAAGCGAGATGGTCGACACTGCTGGGATAGGAATAAGGCACCGAGCAAATCATACCTCTGTGGTACCATTGGTGTCCTGACCATTAGAGAAAGTGCACAATTTATAAAACAGGTTCTGGTCCTTAAATCTGATTGGCTGAGCAGAACACACACCTCTGAACGCTTCACATTGGTATCAATGTGAAAAACAATTCATTATTTTAAATCATGAAACAGGAATCAAAACACAGATTAATATAAAAAGCGAGCCGATTCCTAAGAAGCAATAAGCCTGTTGCGGCTGTTGTTTAAAAGTTGTGTTCTGTAATTTGACCACTAGATTCTAATTGTTAGAGGAACCGGTATCCAGCATTCAATTCACTTTAAAAACCGGGAGAAGAGCAGTTTATCAACAATTTTGCTGTTAAATAATCAAACCTTGTATATTAGTACATTATATATATATATATATATATATATATTATTATAAAGTTGTGTATTATTGTGACTAAATCCCCGTGATTTATTTATTTACAATTATACAACGCACTCTCGTACCTTATACAGACAGACATCAGTCTGTAGAGCCACATAGTCCATCTTTACAGTGAGAGGAATTGAGAACATGCACAATAAGTGGAGCAAAAAGAGGGCTTGTCCAAACATCTGACAGGTACTGGATATAAAATGGAAGAAGCTGTCCACTCAGTTAGTTAATTAATCTATTCTATTTATTATAGCTCATTACCGGTTGAACAGCGTCTGTCAGTCATCCTCTAATGCATCATCAGTGCTCAATCCAAGCAGATGTATCTAATAAAGTGGCCAGTGAGTGGACATGTGAGATAAACTGATTTAGGAATTGCAGGTCCTTGCGAGTCTTGATGTCATTCGCGGTCTTTGCAGATGCTGCTACTTAATGCCTCACCTATAGCACACTGCGAACCTCAATTAAGCACATGATCACATGATCACAGCCTCGGGACGGGCGCCAAAACCAGGGAACCGTCTCGCACCGCGGGTCTGCCAGCCAGAGCACCTTTCAGGAGGCCTGTGTGAGGCACGGCGTCTCCACCGAAGGGAGTGTTCCAATAAGCACACGTCACTCAGCGGTGCACCTTTGACCCCGAGCCATCGCACGCCAACACATACGCTCGCAGGTGGCCGAGCTCAGCGCCGCCGAGCCGGAAGCTTCTCGCCGGTCTCTCTCGCAGGAGAGACATCACCCCCAGCTGGCGGCCCTGAACGCATCAGTATACGGCAGGCACTCGCTAAAACAGTCAACACTGCCAAATTCCTGAGCGGCTCAATAAGACACACAACGCCGTCACCGCCCTGCTGGGGATTAGGGAAAGTTGGACGGGGAACCTGATCCCCCCCCCCCCCACCCGGCCATACAAGAGGCTTTTGAGTCGAAGTTGCCTGGATTCAGGCATTAGAAATATTTAGTTTTTTTTAAGATATTTAAACACCACTATTTAAAGATAATTACTAGTCCAAGGTATTGTTTTTGCAATTAATCGCGATATAAAACGTTACGATTAATTAATCATTAAAGCGCCTCAACATCGCTGTTGCAACATCCATCAATCCTTCCATCCATCATTTTCCGCTTTATCCTCTATTAGGGTCACGGGGTGGTTCCCCATGCTTATCCAGGGGAGAACGTTTCGGGCTCTGGGCAGATACACCCAGGACAGGGCGCCAGTTTATCACTGGGCACACACTCACTCACACAGACACAGGGGCAATTTGAAGAACTCAATTGACCTTGATCCATGTTTTAGGACTGTGGGAGGAAACCGAGAACCCGGAGGAAGCCCACGCGGACACGGGGAGAACATGGAAACTCCACCCAGATTGGGATTCAAACCGGGAATCCCTAGCACTGAGAGGAGAACATGCTAAACACCAAACCACCGTGCCGCCAGCCATGGCAACATACATAAGAAAACTACGCATGACCAAGTGGCAACCCCCCCACGACTGCGCCCCCGACTCCTAACCCAAGACATGACGGAGATTGAAGTGTAATCCACATGCCGAACGAAGAACCCCACCACTGCCCTGATTTTACCCCGCATGAAAGGAAACGTATGGTTTTCCTATTACCTCATGGCAGGAAGTGTGACACATGATGCACTGTGCAGACTGCTCTCTGTGAAAATGAACTGCCTCCAATTGCCCCAAAGGCCTCCGTGCTGATGGGATCATAACCTGAAAGCCCCTCACTGTTTTTTTCCCGAATCACGTGACCTCCTCGTATTTTAGAGCATCTCCAAGCGACGGTAACGAAAACAAACCCATGATGTGAGACTCTGGAGCTGATGGTTCCAGCCTCGGTCTTTATCAGGGAGAGAGATGACAGATTTATACGATGGATAAGTTCGGCTTGGCGAGGATGGAGCGTCAGGACCGAAGAGGGCGGAGCTGGAAACGGTTCAGGGACATCGTGCCAGGGGACTTTTCCTGCAGGTTTTAGACCGAGCTTGGGACACTTCCACGGATGGATTAGAGGCATGCTTTCCCCAATAGACCAATAGAGGGAGCCACAACCACCACTGTAGTGCAAGCCGCAGGAAAACAAGAATGCAAAAACGCCATCATTATTTTAAAAAAGTTTGAATTCCGACACCAGGCAGGCAGTCGGAGGATCCCCGGTTCGATTCCCGGTCCCAACAATTACTTTGGTTGAAGTGCCCTCGGGCAAGGCACCCAACACCAACCGCTTCCTATCTGCATCACCATCAGGGACCTGCAAGAAGAGGCGGCACTGGAATCGGCCACCACCTCTTTCCTCCAAAACTCTCCATTTTGTTTCTAGCCAGCAGAGGTCACTGTTGCAGCGGCAACAACAAAATCCTTGCAGCCTTGCGTGCCTGAGAATCGACCACATTTCTCATGGCTGTGTACTAGAATATAAAGCACCAGGTTTCTAAGTCCTCCCATTTTGGCTGTTCTTGTCAGGAGAACGCCATGCTTATTTCAGCAGGACAATGCCAGGCCTCATTTTGCAACATCTATCCATTATCTTATCCTGTACCAGGGTCGCGGGGGGGTTCCCTATGCCCATCCAGTGGAGAACGTTTAGGGCACTGGGCAGGTAGACCACACTCACTCACACGGACACCCTTTATATTTGGAGAATTCAGTTGATCTTGAATCCATGTTTTTGGACTGTGGGAGGAAACCGGAGAACCCGGAGGAAACCCAGGCGGACACGGGGAGAAAAACGAAATCCTTGCAACCTTGCGTGCATGAGAATCGACCACGTTTCTCATGGCTGTGAACGACAATAGAAGTCCTACTATTTTGGCTGCTCTTGTCAGAAGAGCACCATGCTTATTTCAGCAGGACAATGCCAGGCCTCATTTTGCACTAGATTCGGTGTCTCACACGGTGTGCACTGAACCGAGCCGCCTGTCCTCTATAAACAGATTAAGGGGCTCGGTTTAAAGCCCCGCCCTCAATAACCCGACGTGCCGTATCCACCCAGTCCAACTCACGTCCCGACGATAAAACACGTACAGTCAACAGTCTGTGACTGAGTCAGTCTACGCCCTGCTCTCACATCCACCGCTCAGATAAGATTCCGTGTGTAGAAGTCTACAGTCAGAGCACACAGCAGCTGCTGATTAGATATAATAATAAAAAAAAAGAAAAAAAAGGAATGGCGGCATCCTGAATAAAGAACGCCGCGTCTGGGGTAAACCCACTTAAACCCTGTGTACACAGAGAACCGTGGTGGTACACGCAGCGCATCCCAGGAAGTGGTAGAGACATGACGGCAAACAAAACAAGCGTTCCTTTGTCATCCGTTCAGAGCGGAGAAGAGAAAACGCGGGCGGCGTGCGCTGCAGGTTGGGGCAGCGCTGTCAAGGTAGAATCAACATCCACCAAAGAGCCACCGCCAATTACACAAGGTTCCAAACCGCACTGAGTGAAACCGACACCAGGGGGCGGTGATGCAGCCGGGGCAGGACAGCTTGGATGTTGGTTAGATAGATGGCGGGAGATCGGGTCGAGAGGAACCGAGGGCTGCGGAACCGGGTGGGTGCCAGAACAGCGATATATCATCGTACAAAATCAACAATGATCATGATTTATTTCCTCTGCTGTTGGACGAGGAACCGCGTTTGAGGGACTGCAGGATCTTGGGGTTTGGCAGCATGAGGATAACGTTCTAGTAGAACCAGGTGGCGCTAGACATCAGACTCTCCTTTGCTAAACGCCTTGGGCCAATTTTTGTGTAATGATGAATTATACGGTTACCAACCGTTAACCTGTGCATCTAATAATCAGGTGATCAGTCCATCATGTAACCCACCAACACATACCAATAACCCACCAAACAACCCACCAAACTACACACTACCCCACCACCCACACACACACCAACCTACCCACCCATACAAACATACAACCCACACACCCAACAACCCTCCCAAAACCAAAAACCAACAACCTTCCCACACCCAACGGGGGGGGGGGGGGGGGGGGGGGGGGGGGGGGGGGGGGGGGGGGGGGGGGGGGGGGGGGGGGGGGGGGGGGGGGGGGGGGGGGGGGGGGGGGGGGGGGGGCAACAACCCACCCACAACCAACAACCCACCCAAACCCAAACCAACAACCCACCCACAACGAACAACCCACCCAAACCAACAACCTACCCACAACCAACAACCCACCCAAACCAACAACCTACCCACAACCAACAACCCACTTAAACCCAAACCAACACCCTACCCACAACCAACAACCCACCCAAACCCAAACCAACAACCCACACAAACCCACAACCAACAACCCACCCATACCCAACAAAGCCACCCACTCCCAACAAGCAACCTACAACCCTACCCAACCACATCGACAACAACTGACCCATTCTCAGACCCACACTCAAAGCACAAAGCCAGACTAGTCCGAATAAAAACTCCTGTACCTCCAATCACCTCTACACAATTGCAGAACGGGCATCCAGCCTTATGGCAGCTTGGCTACAACAGCGGACGGAATAAAGGACCCGCTCTAATTTACTAATAAAGTTCTCAGTGGGTGATATTCGCATGTCTAATCCGTCTTCGTATGCCGCAGCAGTGACATTATCCTGGACCAGCGCCTGTTTTAACAAGCTATTAAGTTTCAAAATGAAGGGTCGCACACATACTTTAGACCGTTTAGTGATTAGTGCACGGTGCCAGCTTAATGGTGCAAAGATTAAAACACTCTGAGAGAAGTGCATAAGCGTCGGACTCGCATAATTGATCCGGAGCCATTAGAACAACTGAGGGAGCTTTGAAATAGCCGGCTCCTCCTGACGTGCCTGCGGTTACATATTAGCCGTGCGGGCTGGGATCCAGCACGGAGGCACAGTGCCATGCAGCTGCTCTGGCACACGCCGTGCACACACACACACACACACACACACACACACACACACGTACATGTGCAGCGCACACTTAACAACCACAGACACGCTGCCCGTCACCCCACCCACAGCATGCTGCAACACAGGCAAGCCCAAACTCAGCCCGGCTTGCGAAACCACCCCGACGCATTCTGCCACACACACACACACACACACACAGACACACACACAATTCCCTTGGTCTGAAACAGGAGTAGCTCTTTACCTGCCGGCCTGCGAGTAGGGGCAAAGCCCTCTTAACACCAGACTTAGCTGCAGGGGGTGAATTTTTCTCTTTGTTAAGGGAAGTGCCCCCTGTCACCCCCTTTCCTCCTCCTCCTCTTTAAACACTCAGCTAGGTGAGACTGAGGTCAAGCTCTCGCCTCGCTGCACCTGTGAGAGGATCGCCCTCGTGCCTCGCCGGGAGCCGGGTTCATCCCATTGGCCCAGCCTCGGGGTGGGGGGTGTGTGTGTGTGGGGGGGGTCTGGTCCTGTCAATAATTCATAGATCTCACGCTCGATGGAAGAGTCAGCCGCACATCCACCCAAGAGGGTGGGGGTGAGGGAACGTGTTCCAACAACTCCAAGGTGATCGCAGAAGCCTGAAAGATCACGTGCCCCTCCTCCCAAAAGCACAGCGAGGGGAATGGAATTCAAGTATCATCACTTATTAATAAACAGTGACTTTTTATCTTTATACAAATTAATCATTTATTATTATTGGAATAAATGGGCAGTACATTGAGGGTTTGTTGCATGTGACGCCCAAAATAGACCCATGAGTCACGTCGTCATGGCAGCAAAGACACAGAGATGCAGCCTAAATCAAGATGCGGGGTGTACGGTGGACGACTCGCGAAGGATCGCTGACATTAAGCCCCATGAAGCGTTTCTTGGTGGTTTGTAAAGTGTGAATAAATAAACCTCCGCCGGGTCCTAAAGGGCGGCACGGTGGCTTAGTGGTTGGCATGTTCTCCTCTCAGCACTAGGGATTCCCGGTTCGAATCTCAATCTGCGTGGAGTTTCCATGTCCTCCCCGTGTCGGCGTGGGTTTCCTCCGGGTTCTCCGGTTTCCTCCCACAGTCCAAAAACATGGATCAAGTCAATTGAATTCTTAAAATTGCCCCATATAGAGTGTGTCTGTGTGAGTGAGTGTGTGCCCAGCGATGGATTGGCGCCCTGTCCTGGGTGTATCTGCCCAGCGCCTGAGACGTTCTGCCCTGGATGGGTATGGGGAACCCCACCGCGACCCTGATAGAGGATAAAGCGGGAGATAATGAATGAATGGGTCCAAAAGAGCAAGTATGTGAAATGTTATGGTAATCGATGCAACACACATATATATCTATATATAAACATATACATACATACACACGTATACATATATTACATATAGATATACACGAACACACAAATGTGTTTTATATGTAAACACACATACAAATGTGTGTCTGTGTACATATAAAACACACATTTTATATGTGTGTGTATATATATATATATAATATATGAATACATGTGTGCGAGTGTGTGTGTGTGTATATATATATATATATATATATATATATATATATATATATATATATATACATACACATATACACATATATATATATAGAGAGAGAGAGAGAGAGAGAGAGAGAGAGAGAGAAAGATCACAGCAAAGAAAATGATCTCTATAAAGAACTAGAATTTGTATTCGATTTGGGTCGTGGACACTCTGTGGACGGGGTGCACTGTCAGACAGGCTCTCGATCCCGAAGCCTCAGCTGTGTCCACTGGAGCCAGACCTCGGAGGCTTAAATCAGAGTAATGAGCTTCTTCAACTTCATAAAGGCAGCTCTCAAAAAAATCCAGACATATAAGAAAATCAGAGAGAACGGTCAGTCCACTAACGATGTCCAAGAAGTCAAGTGCGCTCAGAAACGAGGCTTCACCAGCTTATGTGCTGATTCACTATGAGAACAGAGAGCTTCTGCCAAAATACAGAGGCTTTTATTCATTTTACTGAAAGATAAAGGTCGCTCAGCGATTCTGTTGGGTATGAGATCGGGTCGCGGTATGGCCGATTGGACGAGGGTTGGATGGGGAGGCAGAATCAGGCTAATCGAGGTTAATGGAGGCACCTGCTGGAGGTTCTGCTGTGTGTGTATGAGCTCCACATATTTAAATGGTTAACTTTTAATGACCCGGTGAGGGTCACAGAGGCCGGGTCGGTATTTAATATATTAAAAAGTAATTCAGAGCATCAATTACACTTTAAAACCCAAATCATTTACCCGTAGGAACCCCTGCACTTAACCCAGGAGTCGGTGTGCAGGCAACAGGACATCCACGTCATCAGACCACACTCTATTCCAGAACCATTAGCACCAGCCATCAAAAATCCAGCGATGCAGAGCACACTCACATCAACCATCACACCACAGAACGCAGCCGAGTGCGAGAGTCAACGGGCGGGTCAGCGCGGGGGGGCAGCCGTGCAGGAGCACATGGCCGAGCACGTCTCCGTCAACATTCGGAACGCTTCTTGGGAGGTCAGGCTCGGATGTTCTTTTAAGTGTTGACCGTGTGGGTCAGCGTCATGCCTTAGAACACAGGAATCCCCCGTGAGGCAGGCGGACGTCCCGGGGTTCGAACTTGGCTTGCTTGCTCGTTAGAACAGCTAACGAAGGAGTGTACAGGACGAGGGGTTCGTTAACGCTCGTTATTTCATCGTTAGGATTTCAGCCTCCATCCCATAGAGTTCACAACAGAACCACATAGAACCAAAATCAGGGTTTTAATAGAGCCAACTGAGCATCAGCTTATCTTACCATCTAAACAACTGGTATAGATAATATAACTGTATATAACTATAAACATACACACATATATATATATATATAGGCGGCACGGTGGCTTAGTGGTTTGCACGTTCGCCTCTCAGCGCTAGGGATTCTCGGTTCGAATCCCCATCTGGGTGGAGTTTCCATGTTCTCCCTGTGTCTGCGTGGGTTTCCTCCGGGTTCTCCGGTTTCCTCCCACAGTCCAAAAACATGGATCAAGTTAATTGAATTCTCAAAATTGCCCCATATAGAGTGTGTCTGTGTGAGTGAGTGTGTGCCCAGCGATGGATTGGCTCCCTGTCCTGGGTCTATCTGCCCAGCGCCCGAGACGTTCTCCCCTGGATGGGCATGGGGAACCCCACCGCGACCCTAATAGAGGATAAGCGGGAGATAATGAATGAATATATATATATATATATATATATATATATATATATATATATATATATATATATATATATATATAAATAAATAAAAAATGGGCAGCACAGTGGCTCAGTGGTTTGGCATGTTCTCCTCTCAGCTCTAGGGATTCTCGGTTCGAATCCCCATCTGGGTGGAGTTTCCATGTTCTCCTCTTATCCGTGTGGGTTTCCTCCGGGTTCTCCGGTTTCCTCCCACAGTCCAAAAAACATGAATCAAGGTCAATTAATTTCTCCAAATTGCCCCATATAGAGTGTGTCTGTGTGAGTGAGTGTGTGCCCAGCTATAGATCGGCATCCTGTCCTGGATGTGTCTGCCCAGCGCCCGAGACATTCTCCCCTGGATGGGCATGGGGAACCCCCCCCACGACCCTAATAGAGGATAAAGCGGGAGATAATGGATGAATGAAATTTATGAATGAATAAAAATTAACTATGTATGTTCTCCCCATAACTGCGTGGGATTACTCCGGGTTCATCGGTTTCCTTCCACAGTCACCATTGATTCAAGGTGAATTAGCTGCTCATGATTACATTTCCCTACATAGTGTGTGTGTGTGTGTGTGTGTGTGTGTGTGGGCCCAGTGATGGATTCCCGGTGCGAATCCCTATCTGGGTGGAGTTTCCACGTCCTCCCCGTGTCTGCGTGGGTTGCCCCATATAGAGTGTGTGTGTGTGTGTGTCCCCAGTGATAGATTGGCGCCCTGTCCTGGGCGTATCTGCCGAGCGCTCGAAATGTTCTCCCCTGGATGGGCATGAGGAACGACCCCCCCCCTCATGTGACCCTAGTATAGGATTAAACAAAATATTATGAGATAATATACACACACATATATATATATATATATATACACACACACACACACACACACACACTTCAAGACATGCATGGTATGCTACACACAAGGTCCTATATTGGTTCTAGAGTGCAGTGTTTAATAAAGTAACGCGGGTGGTGGATTATTTTTAGCGCCACCTCACCACCTTAAATTCCTGGTTTAAACAATCAGACAGAAAGAAATGAAATGTAGATGGAACGACGCCTACAGCCAAGGAGCTACCTCACCACCATACAGTGCTCTCCTTCCCATCATGCACTGGGACATTTACATCATTACATTACATTTGGTCTTTTAGCAGACGCTTTAATCCAAAGCGATTTACAAGGTGAGCACAGGGTTCATCACATCCTGGAGCAATGAGGGTTGAGGGTCTTACTCAAGGACCCACATTGGTAACTTCAGTGGACCTGGGATTTGAACCCACAACCTTCAGATTGACAGCCCAACACCCTGACCACTGAGCTACCACGCCCTACAGGCTGGGACAGAACAGCAGGCTGCCTTCGCGAGGCACTATCTTCCTTTAGTTTTCGTTTACGATCCTGGCTTTGGAACCGAGGGGCCTTGTTTGCATCCTTAAGTCTCCCTGAATGTTCTAATCAGGGCGGCAACATTACCTCAGTCTCTGTTATCAGGCTAACAACAGCAGTCAGATGCTCGTGTGTGTGTGTGTGTGTGTGTGTGTGTGTGTGTGTGTGTGTTTGTGCAAACTCAAGTCCGGGCTTGTCAGCTTTTACTTCCACAATTCTCCATTGTAATCCCGAGCCTGTTTAACTGTTGCCAAGGCTGTGGGACATGACAGGCGGCTTGCAGCTCGCCGCATTCGAAACAATGAGACTTGAAATACCGGGGAGCGACGAGCAGGCCGAAGAATAAACACCGGCTGAACAAAGTGCAGCTCCGCCGGGTGGCACAGGCACGCCAACGCGTTATCAGCATAAAGCATGAGCATTAATGACGATTCTGATGTCACAATCTCAGAACCATGTGCTTTATACACATTTAAACAATATATTTACTGATCTTCAAAGTCTCCATTCTTCTATTCATTCATTCATTATCTTCTACGTCTCGGGCGCCCTGTTCACACAGACACACTGTATGGGGCAATTTGAAGAACTCAATTGACTTGATCCATGTTTTTGGACTGTGGAAGGAAACCGGAGAACCCGGAGGAAACCCACACGGACACCGGGAGAACATGGAAACTCCACCCAGATGGGAATTTAAACCGGGAATCACTAGCGCTGAGAGGAGAACATATTGACCACTAAGCCACTGTGCCACCCTCCATTCTTTTAGATTATATAAAAGTTCTTCTACATTTACATTTTGGTCGTTTATTGGACGCTTTTATCCAAAGCGACTTACAAGGTGAGCACAGGGTTCATCACAACATCCCTGGAGCAATGAGGGTTGAGGGTCCTGCTCAAGGAACCACATTGGTAACTTCAGTGGAACTGGGATTTGAACTGCCAACCTTCAGCTTGATAACCCAATGCCCTAACCACTGAGCTACCACGCCCACATTATATTTATATATTACAATATATTCTATATTATATTCTATATTACAATCTGGGTCTCCAAGTCCTTGAAACCCGGTAGGAAAGAAGCTCCACTAAAGCAAACGTCCTGTTAAATGATTCTTCAGGTGGGATAACTAACATAAAGTGATAAAGGCCTCAACACGGGTATGAATATTGCTTTAAAGGTAATAATTAGTATTCGCAGAGCTGATGCGTAAGGCATTGATTGCATAAGCAGAAAGCTGCAGCCTCAGACCCCAGATCAGTCACGCTGGGCCCCCACGAGTCTGTTAACCCCACACAGTCAGGATCATATCATGTCATAACGTTTGCAGGTTACTGTGGATTAATGAATATGTAAATACAACAAGTCAGGTTGGTCAGCCTGCCATTGCCCTCTAGTGGTGCAGCCCAGACTCGCACCTGAGCGCCGGGTCACTGCTGCTCTGTACTTACTGAGATCTTCAGCCAACTGCACTCTCCTGCCTGTAATCAGTTGGACTTTCTTCTCGCTGTCCTCACCGAAGTCCTCCAGCACCTCCTTCACGTTCTTCTCCAAGCGCCGCACTGGAACCGGGAACGCACATTTTAATAGATTTAATAGATTTTATGATAAATCCCAAAAGGAGCGACATGCTCCTAGTTAGGAGTTAGGAAGACGGTTAAAAACAAGACAGAGGGAGCGCACGGTGCTGTGATTCCCTCAGACGTACCCTCAGTGTTGGTGAGTTGTTGCCGGAGGGTGTTGGCCGTGATGCCCAGCATCCTCTGGATTCTCCAGAACAACACCACATCGTTGCACTCAAGCTGGAAGACATGAAGTGACCACAGTGTGACCCTGCTGCACTGAGAACGTCCAGATACCGACCATAAACCGATGATCCAGAGTAATTAGGTGATTAATTGGGTAATTATTAAAATGATTAATGATGATAACGCAGTCGGGTCAAATTCCACATTTCATTGATCATCTGTAAAGCAGGTACAGGCCGCGATTTGCTTCTGCATGGCTTAGGGATCAAAGCAAAGGTAAAAGTCCATGTTTGGGTGGGTATGGTGTAGAACTTAGTGTAGAGGTAAGAGCAGCAAAAGAACGGGGGGGGGGGGGATAAATTGGATGTGGTCCTCTACTGCTGCCCCATAACCAACATGTTCTAACCCCTGACTCTCTTGTTACCCAATTTATATAATATAACTATATATATATATATGGCTCAATGGCATGTTCTCCTCTCAGCGCTGCAGATTCCCGGTTTGAATCCCAATCTGGGTGGAGTTTGCATGTTCTCCTCATGTCCGCGTGGGTTTCTTCCGGGTTCTCCCGTTTCCTCCCACAGTCCAAAAACATGGATCATGGTCAATTGAGTTCTCCAAATTGTCTGTGTGTGTGTGTCTGTGCCCAGTGATGGATTGGCGCCCCGTCCTGGGTGTATATGCCCAGCACCCGAAACGTTCTCCCCTGGATGGGCTTGTGAAGTATAACATTTAGTTGAAAATGGGCAACTTATCTATAGAAAGCAAACTTAATTAATGACCACTAATTAGTGAATTACTTGGTAAATCTTTGTGTTGTCATCAACAAGGGCTGCACCAGTGAGAATTTCCCACAAATCAGACCTCCAACCCATCAGACATGATCAATTCCCTATGTCCATGACACCCATGTCCTTTTTTAAGAATGCTATTAAAAATGTTGATTTAGACACTTTATTATGTTATTGTTGTTTTTGTTGTCTTATAGTGTTGTTTGTGTGCTTTTTTTTTTTTTTTTTTGTCAGGCTGTCATTGTAAATAAGTTAAATGGTTAAATAAAGGTAATATAATTCCCCCCTGTGGAGTGTTGGTCAGAACAGAGGTTCTGCTTCGAAACACTGTAGAACGTACCTCGGAGTCCACAAAGTGCCGCTGGTAGTAGTAAAACCCTCGTCTGCACAGGTTACAGTGGGAGAGGGCCTTCAGCAGAAAGTGCCGTCGGTAAAGCTGATGCCACGTGTCTTTGATCTGCGGAGAAATCAGACGGCACAGATCTGACGTCCAACCCGAGCTCACCCCTTAAATCCCCATGGAACATCAAAGAGAACATCAAAGCACTGACCAACACCGGGTCCACATCCACTCCCCGGGCCTCCAGGTTCTTGCGCACCGTGGTGACCTCGTCGTTGGCGAGGTAGGCCGTGTGGTCCTCGTGCACCTTCAGGAGGCGCTCCAGCTCGTTTTTGGTTTCGTTGCGGATGTGCTGTGAAATCGTTCGGGTCTGTTAGTTTCACTCAAATTAATCTGCAAAAGTGACCAATCTGAAACCTCTGAGGTGCACGGTCCAGGGCTGGACTACCAACCAGGAGGCAACTTGCATGATGGGTAACCTAGTTAGAATATTGAATCGTACGAAACATATGGCTAGGGCAGCTTCCTAAGGGTTCCACAGAGTTTAACTTACTAATAAAATATTTATATTGATTATAAAACACAGGGCGGCACGGTGGCTTAGTCTTTAGCATGTTCTCCTCTCAGCACTAGGGATTCCCAGTTCGAATCCCAATCTGGGTGGAGTTTCCATGTTCGCCCCGTGTCCACGTGGGTTTCCTCCGGGTTCTCCGGTTTCCTCCCACAGTCCAAAAACATGGATTCAACGTCAATTGACTTCTCCAAATTGCCCCATGTAGTGTCTGTGTGCCCAGAGATAGATTGGCATCCTCTCCTGGCTGTATCTGCCCAGCGCCCAAAACATTCTCCCCTGGATGGGCATAAGGGACCCCCCGCGACCCTAATAGAGGATAAAGCAGAAGATAATGGATAGATGGATGGATGGATTATAAAACATGTCTCACACCTGTTCCGGAGTACGATTTGTCCAGTGCATCCATCTCTGCTTCCAATCAGGTCCCACCATGTCTGAGATCACCGACTCGGCTGAAAAGAAAAGAGAAAAAAAAAGATTTACAGTAACACAGGTGACGTTTGAAATCATATTAACATTAAAAACGTACATTGGTGGAACATTGGGCAGTGTGTGAAGTTGGCATGTTCTCCCCATGTCTGTGCTAGTTTCCTTTGGGAGCTCTGGTTGTTTTACACAGACCGGGGAATTATGTGGCCCTGGGGCCACATTCGGCCCTTTAGCTGTGCCTGTCTGACCCAATAAAAAAGGTCAAAGATATGAAATCAAATATAAATAAATACAGATTTCCATCGATTGGATTTTACACACACACACACACACACACACCCCATTCATATTCCTATTTTTATTTATTTATTTAATTATTATTTTGGGTAAAATATGCATTTATTACAATTAAATATAAATAATCCGGCCATCATCTTCCACTTTATCCTGTACTAGGGTCGCAGGGGGGAGGGGGGGGTTCCCTATGCCCATCCAGCGGAGAACGCTTCGGGAGTTGGACAGATACACCCAGGACAGGGCGCCAATCTATCACTGGGCACACACTTACTCACACTCTATATGGGGCAATTTGGAGAATTCAATTAGCCTTGATCCATGTTTTTGGACTGTGGGAGGAAACCGGAGAACCCGGAGGAAACCCACGTGGACACGGGGAGAACACGCAAACTCCACCCAGATTGGGATTCGAACCGGGAATCCCTAGCGCTGAGAGGAGAACATGCAAATATAAATCTTAATTATTGTGAAATTTCTAAACTTTACAATCAAAAAACATAAAATGCAAAAATGTCCCTACTGTCTTTAAGGCGTGACTGCAGCGTCTCCTCCATGAAGTGAATGGCAGCGTCCCACTGAGGTTTGTCTGTGATGGAGCGATCTTCTAACGCATTGTGCTGGATCACACGCTACATCAAAGCAAAACACCAGAGGATGTTTGTTAACAATCGAAGATGTTTAAAGACATGTAACCGCGGTAACTTAATGGTTACGGTGTTGGGACATCGATCTGAAGACTGAAAACCAGAGTCGAGCTACCAAATCCCAGCCGTGATGTTGTGAGGGAGCAATAGCTCAGTGGTTCGGGCATTGGGTTATCAATCTGAATGTTGTGGGTTCAAATCCCAGGTCCACTGAAGTTACCAGTGTGGGTCCTTGAGCAAGACCCTTAATCCTCATTGCTCCAGGGACATTGTGATGAACCCTGTGCTCAGCTTGTAAATCACTTTGGATAAAAGCGTCCAATAAATGACCAAAATGTAAATGTAGAAGAACTTTTATATAATATAGAAGAATGGAGACTACGTATGCATTCTCTGTACAGAAGAGAAGAATTGAAGATCAGTAAATACATTGTTTAAATGTGTATAAAGCACATGGTTCTGTGATTGTGACATCAGAATTGGGATTAGTGCTCATGCTTTATGCCGATAACGCGTTGGCGTGCCTGTGCAAATAATAATTTGAACTCCGAATAAAACCTGAAACACAAAACTTGATGTGCAGACGCTTTGCCAGTTAAATCAAGAAGCACAAAAAAGTATTTTAATAAAGGCAGGGCTTGGTAGCTCAGTGGTTCGGGTGTTGGGCTGTCAATCTGAAGGTTGGGGGTTCAAATCCCAGGTCCACTGAAGTTACCAATGTGGGTCCATGAGCAAGACCCTCAACCCTCATTGCTCCAGGGATGTTGTGATGAACCCTGTGCTCACCTTGTAAGTCGCTTTGGATAAAAGCGTCCAATGAATGACCCTAAATGTAAAATGTAAATGATGTTATAACCCACTCCCTCTCATGTTCTAATGAGCACCAGAAGCAACAGGAGGTCGCTGCGTTATTACCAAACTGTCCAAGGCGCGTTCGTTCCACTTGTGTCGCTTGATGCTTTCATCCTTCACGGCTTCCTTCAGCTTGTCGAAGATGTCGTCCTGATCCTTCCCTTTGTACTCGGCCATGAATCGGGCGAACTCCTCCTGCAAGGTCTCCCACGCAACCTGCAGAGGACACGAGAAATAAATGCAGTTCTTCCATTCTGAGCCGGTGTTCTTCAGGAGGTGGATGATTCTCCACCCTGCATTGAGACAGTGGTGGTGTGTTAGTGTGCTCTAAAGTATATATATCCATTCATCATCTTCCGCTTTATCCTCTACTAGGGTGCCTATCCAGTGGAGAACGTTTCGGGCGCTGGGCAGATAGACCCAGGACAGGACGCCAATCTATAGCTGGGCACACACTCACTCACACAAACACACTCTATATGGGGCAATATTGAGAATTCAATTGACCTTGATCCATGTTTTTGGACTGTGGGAGGAAACTGGAGAACCCGGAGGAAACCCATGTGGACACGGGGAGGACATGGAAACTCCACCCAGATTGGATTTGAACCGGGAATCCGTAGTGCTGAGAGGAGAACATGCTAAACCACTAATCCACCGTGCCACCCTCAACATTGACAGTTGATATTAATTTGGTAATTATTTTTTAGAGAATCAGGTTAAGGTTTAGGGTCGCACGGTGGCTTAGTGGTTGGCATGTTCTCCTCTCAGCACTAGGGATTCCCGGTTCAAATCCCCATCTGGGTGGAGTCTTCATGTCCTCCCCGTGTCCGTGTGGGTTTTCTCCAGGTTCTCCGGTTTCCTCCCACAGTCCAAAAAAGATGGATCAAGATCATGGATTCTCCAAATTGCCCCATATAGAGTGTGTGTGTGTAATGAGTGTGCACCCAGCGATAGATTGGGTGTATCTGCCCGGCGCCCGAAACGTTCTCCCCTGGATGGGCATGGGGAACCCTCCGCAACCCTAATAGAGGATAAAGCAGAAGATAATGAATGGATGGAGGTTAAGGTTAAAACCTCAAAATTACCCAGTAGATCATCTGAATCCTATATATATATATATATATGAAAAGGATCATTTCTATAAAGGAGCTATAATCTATAGAAACATTTCCACAGATCCACAGGTCAGGTTCTGGTCAGGTTCTGGCACAGTTACATTACCTCCAGCGCTTTATGTGGGAGCTGCTTGTCCGTCCACTGCTTGAGTTTGATATCCACGGTGGTGTTGAACGTCCCTGAGTCCAGGGCCTGAGCGGCAGGCAGATAGATGTTCTCGATGACGTGTGTGGAGACCCGTTCCCAGAGCTTCCTCTGCAGGATGGCCTCCCTGAAAATTCCACAGAGCCGACAATCAGCTGGTGTTTACAGGCGGAGGAGACGAAACCCCTCGAACATTCGCCGGGTGGCGGTGCGGTTCATTTATCATATGGGACAGCTCATATTTCACAGCTTCCTCGCCGCTCGATTCGACTTCGGCATGTCAATACGCATATCTGCGATAGCGGCGAGCGGCGCGGCCCAGAGAAGCCAGCTGCTGGCTATTCATCATCGCATTGATCCGAGAGGATGATGAAGCTCAGCGGGCCTTCAACCAACATCTGATCCGTTCCATTTAGCCCGTTCTTCGGGGCTTTGGGTTCAAAACAGCGCACGCTGCTCGGAGCTAGGCTTTCTGCTTTTAAGATGAACGAATCCCAAGGTGAAAGCAGGAAGGCCTGGGTCTTACCAGAGGTAACGAGAAACTGCTGTTGGTTTAATAACAGAGATGCTAAACAAGATAGCGGGGTGTGTGTGTGTATATACTGTACACACACACACACATATATATATATATATATATATATATATATATATATACACACAGATACACACGTG
>JAFMOD010000666.1:330137-349385 GCA_019802435.1 Corydoras maculifer | reverse complement strand
CCCCCCCCCCCCCCGAGAATATTAATGAGGTTGTATTGAATGCAGTGTGTACTGTGTGCACAAGAGCACCACCTATATTCTAAATTAAGTTTAGCCTGTTTGTAACTGTAATTTAATCTAAACATCATTTATTAATTAACGTTAAGCAGTTCTGTTTAGCAATCAGAAAGCGGTAACATCATGTGGGACAGTGTGTCTCTCACCCGGTCCAGCTCTCGTAACCGTGGGTAGTTATTTTTCCACTCAGTCTCGAGATTGAAGCGGGATGCTGTTGAGAGTCAGACACATTTTAATTAATGACACAAATCAAAAAGATAAACATGATTAAAAAACATGAAACATTTAAAACCCAGCACAGTGCTACGTTTGGGCGCTCTGGTCGAACGAGTTGAAGATTCACAGACAAAACATTCTTCTCAACCTATCCCGTCAGTTGTGCCCGACCCTTGGATACAGGTCAGTTTACACTGATTCAGAGTTTTATGGTGAGGGTTTTTTTAAGAAATGGGTCATCAGGTCTGTTCATAGTTTATAAAAAGACACCCATTTAGGCACGGGGAGAACATGCAAAACCACATAGAAATTTAAACTAGAAAATTCCTGTACTCATGTACATCCATCCATGAAAACATCCATCCATCCATCATCTTCCGCTTAATCCTCTACTAGGGTCACGTCTCAGAACGTCTCAGGCGCTGGGCAGATACACCCAGAACAGGATGCCAATCTATCACTGGGCACACACTCACAAGCTATATGGGGCAATTTGAAGAACTCAATTGACCTTGATCCATGTTATTGGACTGTGGAAGGAAACTGGAGAACCTGGAGGAAACCCACACAGACACGGGGAGAACATGGAAACTCCACCCAGATGGGGATTCAAACCGGGAATCCCTGGCACTGAAAGGAGAACATGCTAAACCACTAAGCCCCTATGAAAACATTATGCTTAAAATAAAGATAATAAAACATCACATCATATTTAACTTGGTGGTTTAGCATGTTCTCCTCTCAGCACTAGGGATTCCCGGTTCCATCTGGGTGGAGTTTACATGTTCTCCCCGTGTCTGCGTGGGTTTCCTCCGGGTTCTCCGGTTTCCTCCCACAGTCCAAAAACATGGATCAAGGTCAATTGAATTCTCCAAATTGCCCCATATAGAGTGTGTCTGTGTGAGTGGGTGTGTGTCCAGCGATAGATTGGCACCCTGTCCTGGGTTCCTGGGTGTATGTGCCCAGCGCAGAAACGTTCTCCCCTGGATGGGTATGGGGAACCCCCCGCGACCCTAATAGAGGATAAAGCGGAAGATAATGGATGGATGGAAAACATCACATCATATTTAACTTTGTGTGTTTCAGGCATTAAGTCATTTTTACTGATGACTTTTCGACCAGGTTCCCCAAAACTTCACCGTACTTTAGTGAGGACCTGGACAGCAGGTAACTGGTTCATGAGCTGCATCATGACCACAGTCCCGGTCCCCGTGGGCCAACAGGCAGCGCACTGTGACCGTGATCAATGCACCTGCAGCTGGACGTGCTCTATATAAACGCTCCGCCGGGAGCCGGGCCCCGGATCACTCGGGCTAAACTGTCTCCCCTGCACAATGGAAACGACGCTAATTGCTCCGGTTATCTGCCCGTTCCCAGGCACGCCGGCTCCGATCGATCGGCCACACAAAGGGCCGGGCGCATCCCGCATCAGGTTATAAATCTAGCGGCATGCCACCGATGGAAGACGCCGGTTAATTGGTGGGTAAGTGTTCCGAAATGTGCCAGACCGCAGTCCGGAGTCTCGCTCTATTTAAAACCGAGGACTGCGTTTGTCTGCTTTCTGTAAGTTTCGAGCTGAAGACGACGTGTCCTCACCTTTAAATGCATCCGCCTGCTGCTCCACCGATTCTCGCACCATTTTCCAGAAGCAGTCCGAGACGGCCAGACTCAGGTTCTTCGTCGTGACCTGATGGGCCTTCAGCATCCCCTCTCTGCAGCATGGAACGCATTCAGTTACAAACCCAGCATGTGGCCCAACAGGCCACACCCTCCCAATTTTTACACTACACCCTGTTCTCACATGTTTTTATTTATTTATTTTGCTATTATTACGCACTGATACTTTATAAGAATATATTGTAAATACATACATATATATATATATATATGTATTGTTAAATTCATTCCATCCATCCATTCATCATCTTCCACTTTATCCTCTATTAAGGTCTCTGGGGGGGGGTTCCCCACGCCCATCCAGGGGAGAACGTTTCGGGCGCTGGGCAGATACACCCAGGACAGGACGCCAATCTATCACTGAACACACACTCACACAGACACACTCTATATGGGGAATTCAACTGACCTTGAACCATGTTTTTGGACTGTGGGAGGAAACCGAAGAACCCGAAGGAAACCCACGCAGACACGGGAAGGACATGGAAACTCCACCCAGATGGGGATTTATAAAATAAAAGATTTATATTACAAAATTGGGCAGCACGGTGGCTTAGTGTTTGGCATGTTCTCCTCTCAGCACTAGGGATTCCCGGTTGGAATCCCCATCTGGGTGGAGTGTTCTCCCCGTGTCCGCGTGGGTTTCCTCCGGGTTCTTCGGTTTCCTCCCACAGTCCAAAAACATGGTTCAAGGTCAATTGAATTCTCCAAATTGCCCCATATAGAGTGTGTCTGTGTGAGTGAGTGTGTGTTCAGTGATAGATTGGCGTCCTGTCCTGGGTCTATCTGCCCAGCGCCCGAAACGTTCTCCCCTGGATGGGCATGGGGAACCCCCCCGCGACCCTAATATACGATAAAGCAAAAGATAATGGCCGGAATATTACAAAATTAGTTGGGCACCGAATCATCATACACCACAAAGACGTCCAAAAACGGTTGAGACAGAAGTGATGGACATGAGCAGAGACGATGGACGACATCTATTGTTAGATTAAAGAACACTTTTTTTAATCCCACCTCAGTAATCTGGATTTGCTGAAGAAGTCCTCTTCATAGTCTTTGATTGAATCAATGCTTTCACTACTGCTGCCTGAAAACACACACACACACACAGAGTTAAATATCTATAAACCTACATATATGATCTGACTACTTATTAATTTATTCATTCATTATCTTCCACTTTATCCTCTATTAGGGGGGGGGGGGGGGGTTCCCCATGCCCATCCAGGGGAGAACGTCTCGGGCGCTGGGCAGATACACCCAGGACAGGGCGCCAATCTACCACTGGACACACACTCACTCACACAGACACACTCTATATGGGGCAATTTGGAGAATTCAATTGACTTGATCCATGTTTTCGGACTGTGGGAGGAAACCGGAGAACCCAGAGGAAGCCCACGCAGACACGGGGAGAACATGGAAACTCCACCCAGATGGTGATTCGAACTGGGAATCCATAGAGCTGAGAGGAGAACATGCTAAACACTAAGCCACCGTGCCGTCCACTACTTATTTATGTATTATTTATTTACTAATTAATTCAATTACCTTTTCCAGTGACAACAGCGAAGTAACCCAGAGCTTTCATGGGAAACAGCTTGCCCTCGATTATTTGCTGAATCTGCAAACAATGAAATGAAACAAAAAATAAATAAAAATTAATATCCCGCAAATGATTCAGAGTCACGATTCAGTTTGGCACCGACTCATTGTCTTAAACAGAGCAGCTGATTCCTCTTCCTGCACATCCTCACCCTGCCTCTCATCACTCTCATCGTTCGGTTTCTAATCTCATCGTCTTTCTATGGGTTATATACCCATGCCTAACCTGAGGATGCCCAACCTGAGGATGCCTAACCTGAGGATGCCCAACCGGAGGATGCCCAACCCCATGCCCAAACGTTTTGGGCGCTGGGTAGATACTCCCAGAGCTTGGCGCCAATCTATAGCAGGATTGGTTTGAAATTATCACATTACAACAGCTGCAATCTATTTCTTAATCGAGCATAAATGATCAGGTCAGGAATTGTAAGGGGTGTACATTTTTTTGTCATTAATAAAATGAATTAACAATTAATACAATTAATAAACATGACTGCTTCTCGAAATTTATTGAGTATTTCCTCATTGTGGGACAAATAAATGTCTATCTTATCTTATTGAGTATGTACATCGCCGGGGAAAAAAAAACAAAAAAAACGATCAAACAGCTCCATCTTGTGGACAAAGTGAGAACAACATTTAAACGACGGACATGTTTTTGCTTTATCCATCCATTATCTTCCGCTTTATTCTCTATTAGGGTCGCGGGAGGGGGGGGGGGGTTCCCCATGCGGGCACTGGGCAGATACACCCAGGACAGGACTGGAAACACACTCACTCACACAGACACACTCTATATGGGGCAATTTGGTGAACTCAATTGACTTGATCCATGTTTTTGGACTGGAACCCACGCGGACATGAGGAGAACATGGAATCTCCACCCAGATTGGGATTCGAACCGGGAATCCCTAGCGCTGAGAGAAGAACATGCCAAACACTAAGCCACCAGCTCAGCTCAGCTGAGCTCAGTATATACAAAATAAAATTCATTCATTCATTATCTCCCGCTTTATCCTCTATTAGGGTCGCGGTGGGGTTCCCCATGCCCATCCAGGGGAGAACGTCTCGGGCGCTGGGCAGATAGACCCAGGACAGGACGCCAATCCATCGCTGGGCACACACTCACTCACACAGACACACACTATATGGGGCAATTTTGAGAATTCAATTAACTTGATCCATGTTTTTAGACTGTGGGAGGAAACCGGAGAACCCGGAGGAAACCCACGCAGACACGGGGAGAACATGGAAACTCCACCCAGATGGGGATTCGAACCAGGAATCCCTAGCGCTGAGAGGCAAATGTGCTAACCACTAAGCCACCGTGCCGCTGAGCTCAGTATATACAAAATAAAATAAAATGGAAAAAAAAAGGGACCAAATAGAGGGTTATCTTGGCTGATCTTTTCTTATGCGGTGGATTTTATAAAAATCCTGCACTGTGAGCCATGAACGAGCAATAATTTACGAACTTACTCTGCTGGGACTGGCTAGGTTTCGCTCAGCGAGGTCCACTTTGGTCAGAACGAAGATGGTTCTTCGGCCCTGAGGGTCCATCTGGCTGACCAGGTCAGTCACTATGCTGCGCTCCGCATCTACGGAACCGTCTGAGAAAAACAGGAGAGCAAAATGGTAGTATTCTATGAGAAGGCAGTATTCTACGTTCTGCCTTTTAAAAGGACATTTAAACCGTAGTTGAAGGACAGATGGAGGACACAGAGAGGACAGCTCACCCTGAATGCAGAGGATGATGGCGTTTGGATTTTGCATGTACGCTTTGCTGATGCTGAAGATGGTCTCCTTGGTGTCTGCTGCCATGCCCGAGGTTACAGTCTGCACCGTTAAAGACGAGAGCTTAATTAATCGGATGGCACCGAGGCCACACCCACACAGCTTCAGAGTACACAGAGTGGGAACCTTACACTAATCACGCCGGGTAAGTCCACCAGAACCATCCTCTGGATCCCGGGACCTTTGACACTCAGAGAGATCGTCTGTGAAAAAAGCAGAAAAGACACGTCATAAGCCGGGCACTGGGAATACCAGCAGATTTTAATCCTATTACGGCACTCTTGGGGATACCCTTAAATTTCCAAATTTCAAGGACAAAGCAACGATTGCCTTCGGTACTCTACTTGCTAGAAGGGTTCATTCATTCATTCATTATCTCCCGCTTATCCTCTATTAGGGTCGCGGTGGGGTTCCCCATGCCCATCCAGGGGAGAACGTCTCGGGCGCTGGGCAGATACACCCAGGACAGGGCGCCAATCCATCGCTGGGCACACACTCACTCACACAGACACACTCTAAATGGGGCAATTTTGAGAATTCAATTAACTTGATCCATGTTTTTGGACTGTGGGAGGAAACCAGAGAACCCGGAGGAAACCCACGCAGACACGGGGAGAACATGGAAAATCCACCTAGATGGGAATTCGAACCGGGAATCCCTAGCGCTGAGAGGCGAATGTGCTAACCACTAAGCCACCGTGCCGCCCTGCTAGAAGGGCATTCTTCTAAATTGGAAGCTCTTCTCCCCACCTACCCATAATCGGTGGCTCAATGACATACTACATTTACATTTAATCATTCAGCAGACGCTTTTATCCAAAGCGACTTACAAATGAGAACATCACAAGTCAGAAGTTATGGAGAAAACCAACTACACTGTAAATTCATCAAACCTGATTGTTATTCGATGCTGCGGTGCCCCCCCCCCCTCTTTTTTTTTCTTTCCTACAGCAGGTATTTGTTAAAGAGATGCGTCTTCAGTAGTTTCTTAAAACTGTTTAGTGATTCTGCCTTACAGACAGAGTTGGGAAGAACATTCCACCATTTTGCAGTGGTGAACGTCACGGAGTGAGAATGAGCTCCTCAGTGAGGTGGAACCAGCAGGGGGCAATCATCACCGGAGCGAAGTGAACAAATAGGAGTGTATTTTAAAAAGATCCAGAAATGGTTCTAGGCATACTAGGCATACTAACGTACTAGGCAACATTAGACTAGAACGGTTGCGGTCAAACAGGACTGGGTCCTTACAGACGTTTAGTAGAACGGGGCAGCCTGTCCTCAACTACATTGAAGAGTGTAATGTCACCCCAGAGTAACGTTAAATAGAACTACTCTACTTCTGCTTCCTTTTTTTATAATAATTTTTTTTTTTCTAATTTATTCATTCATTCATTCATTCTCTTCCACTTTATCCTCTATTAGGGTTGCGGTGGGGTTCCCCATGCCCATCCAGGGGAGAACGTTTTGGGCGCTGGGCAGATAGACCCAGGACAGGACACCAATTTATCACTGGACACACACTCACTCACACAGACACACTCTATATGGGGCAATTTGGAGAATTCAATTGACTTTATCCATGTATTTGGACTTTGGGAGGAAACCGGAGAACCCGGAGGAAACCCACACAGACACGGGGAGAACATGGAAACTCCACCCAGATGGGGATTCGAACTGGGAATCCCTAGAGCTGAGAGGAGAACATGCTAAACCACTAAGCCACCGTGCCGCCCCTCTAAATTTATTAATTTAATTAATTTATTTTTACTTAATTACTTATTATTGTTTTTTTTTATTATTATTATTTTTTTTTTAGTATTTTATTATTACTTTCCTTTGGTTATTACCATTTTACAACTGTGTGTGAATACATATGTGTGTGTATATATGTGTATGTGGATGTATGCATGTGGGTGTATATGAGTATATGTATGTATGTGTATATATGTATGCTTTTGTTTCTTTCCAATCACATTTACAGCTGTTTTGAGGGTTGGGAGGGATAGGCTAATACGGTTACCGTATTTTCCGGACTATAAGGCGCACCTAAAAGCCTAAAATTTTTCCCAGAAATTGGACGTGCGCCTTATAATCCGGTGCGCCTTATACGTGTACTGAGTTCCAAAATCTATAAAAGTATTGTTGTGCGACCGGGTGGTTTTTTCCACACATCACCGTCCCTGCTGATCTGTGACTCCATGCGCGCTCATCTCACAGAAAATCCGAGTGAAGAAAATTAATTCGGAGCTCGCCGTCATTGCGGGAGGATTAAATAAAGAAGTCCGACCGCTGGACATTGGCATAAACATGGCGTTTAAAGTAAAGTTGCGGGCGGCGTAGGAGCGAGGGATGATAGACGGTGAACACACGTTTACTAAAACTCGGGAGGCGGTGGCGGACAAGTTATGCCACCGTCTGTGAATGGATTGTGGACGTCTGGGCTGAGGGTTCTGCTGTAACCATCGTCCGAGCTTTAGCAAAAGCCGGCATCGTCGCCGAACAGCCGTCTGGAGACGAGACGGACTCGGACATCGATGAGGGGGACACCGGAGTGCTCGATAGAGACACAGCTTTTTAATTCAGACACAGAAGACGAGGACTTTGATGGATTTGTGGGAGGAGAGGATTAAAATAATGTGTTTTATCAAGTAGTAGAATAAACTTTAATTACAAATCAGCGTTCTGCATCCTTTACTTTTCTTGTAGATCGTATGTTTCAGCAAGTGCCTTATAATACGGTGCCGTACAGAATAAGTACCGTACAGAAGTAGAGTCCGTAATTGAGAGTGCGCCTTATAGTACGGTGCGCCTTATACGTGGGTCAAATACAGAAATAGACCCCGTAATTCAGACTGCGCCTTATAATACGGTGCGCCTTATGGTCCGGAAGATACGGTACTTTATTTTTTTATACAATACTCATGCAGACTAATTTTACATGCTTTCTTTAACGTTAGTATACACGCGTGTGGTTATATGGGGTTGGGATGTTTTGGCTTATATTTCAGCCCATGCCTGTTGTTTTTATCTGTTCAATTGTTAATATCTGTAGTATCGTTATGTACAGGTTTGTCGGTAATGCATATATTTTGAGATCTTATAAAAAAAATAGAAAAAAAAAAAAAGACATGCCATGACACGCCATGGCTGAGAACTGAGAGACATCCGGAGGTGTTGCGTACCTCAGGGCTGACCGTCTGCCCGTCCTTCACACTCTTCCTCATCCTCAGTTCGATCTCGCGGCGCAGCGCGGCAAGCTGCGGACAAAGTGAAGCCCAGCGGATTTTCATTTCGTAGAGACGAAGAGAAAGACGACAGGAATTAGGCGAGTTACTAAAGCAAAACAACTTACATCGTCCTCTTTACTCAGGTCGAACTCCCGCGTGCTGTCCTTGAACATGGCCACGTGATGGGGACCTTCGCTGAGGGTCACCTACAAACCAAACCATGAAATCAGTGGACGTCAGTCCATCCATCCATCATCTTCCACCTTATCCTATATTAGGGTCGTGGGGGGTTTCCCCATGCCCATCCATGGGAAAACGTTTCAGGCGCTGGGCAGATACACCCAGGACAGGACGCCACTCTATCGCTGGGCACACACTCACTCATACAGACACACTCCATATGGGGCAATTTGGAGAACTCAATTGACCTTGATCCATGTTTTTTTGGACTGTGGAAGGAAACCGGAGAACCCGGAGGAAGCGCACGCAGACACGGGGAGAACATGGAAACTCCATCCAGATTGGGATTCGAACCGGGAATCCCTAGTGCCAAGAGTAGAACGTGCCAACCACTAAGCCAAAGTGCCGCCCAGTGGACGTCAGTAAAAAAAAATTTTTAAATAAAATAATTGGCTGAAACCACATGATGCTCCTCTTAACTAAAGCAAATACCCAAAGGAATAGTATTATATTCCTACAACAGTTTGGGGAGGGTCAACCACTATTAACCTTGGGGTGTTTAGGTCGTCACGTGGAATACGCGTCAATCGCAGTTTCCAGGTGTTCTCTGACTTTGGCGGGTTGCTATTTGAGCGGTGCAGCTACCTGGACTCAATGCGCCGCTCCATGAGGTTCTCCATGTGAGTGTGAATAGAGAACCCACAGTATTGTATAGACTATGGATCTGCCACGCCCATCGAGGTGGGGGGGTATATTCACACGCAGCGTTGCTATTTAATGATGCAAGAGGAAGGTGGGGAAATGGACTGATGGCGGTAAAGAGCTTAATGTTTGCCATGTAAATACATAGTTTACAGTTTAGTTTAAATTAGATTCAGCTGTTCAAAACAAAAAGCGCCTTACTTCATTAGAAAAAAAAATTACATTTCAGCAAAAACCCTGACACAATAAAAAAGGAACTAAATAAAATGTAGAAAACCAAGGCTGGCGGCGGAATGCAGCTCTGATCAACTAATGATGTGGGTTTTTTGAATCCCTGAGCTCGGGGGTGTTGTCTTTCACCTTGACAGGGGATCTGGTCATCATCTCTCCGGAGCCTCGGGGGAAGATGCGAGCCTGGGCGATCATCTCCAGCACACTGGTCTTACCCGCACTCTGGTCTCCTACCACCACCACCTGAGGGTTAATCACGCTTATAAAATAAGGCTCGTTCCTAACCAGGATTAAAATAATAACGAGGTGTGTTTAAGAAAAGCACTGATGTTGGAAAGAAAGAGGATGGATCAGACAGACCCTGGGCAGGTGATCCTGCGTATTGTAGTTTGAATCATAATCTGACAGAATGTCCAGGACTTCAGAGTACATGTCGATCAATGATTTCTAAAAAAAAAAAAAATCATAAATGGTTGAGATATATATATATACATACACACACACAAATTTTTACACACACACACACACACACACACACACACACACACAGGCCCAAAAAACAGGTCACCCTCTGCATGTAACTCTGATCTGGGGTTCTACAGTCGGTCAGGTCTGAGTTCAAGAAAGTCACTAGGTTAGCTGACCTAAAGCTCCTGTTTTGTTTTGGTTTTTTGCAGGCAGAGTATACACTCACACACCACACAAACATATACATACATATATATAAAGATATACACATACTGTATATACACACACACACACACATATATATATATATATATTTGCATAAGGTCAGGTAAATACACACCTTGACCTTCCTCTGATGGATGCCTTTGTCATCTTTCTGCAGCACCACCTTCCTCAGCTCCTTGTTCTCCTTCTCCAGGCGCTCGAGCATCCGCTGGTATTTCAGCTGACGCAACAGAAACACATACACACGTCAAACAACCTGACCATAGACTAGAGTCCGGCCTGAGAACCGAGGTCATTACGATGGAGCCAGACCTGCGTTCGGAGAAGTTCCTCTTGGAGCTGGTCGACTTTTTCTTTCTCTGAGGGCTGAAGATACACAGAACCATCACAGACCCCATCACCACACCACCATACTGCCATACTCATCTTCCTACTCCTGTTAGACTCACTTCAAAGCACGAAAGCCTCATGCATCGAAAACCCAGTAAACCCAGGACCGATATTAAAACCTGCTTTCTTTTAGATGTTCGTGCCTTATCTGTAGGAATTAGGAACTACAGGAAGGAGCGAATCCACAAAAGACACGAAATTATGCATTAATTATACTAAGTATTAAAATTAATGAATAATTTTCTGCAAATTATCGGATGTTTCCACACCTGTAATGCATTTCTCAAGGAGCGGATCAATTACGAAACAGCGGTGATGATTGGGGGAGCGCAGATTTCGGTTAATCGGAGATACGCATGGTGGATGATGATCAGTCTCTTATTAAAGAGTAATAAAGGTGAAGTGATTAAGGAGCTGAAGCAGTCAGACGAGTCCATGCAGCAGAAACACACTCCATGCGGTGATCATAAAGACCGTATGAAAAGCTCAGGTGGAGCTGGACGGATAAACAGAATGTCGAATCACATGTTAGTATTTTTCCGAGATTAAAATGTTATAAGTTGCGAAACGGTGGTTTAGTGGTTGGCATGTTCTCCTCTCAGCTCTAGGGAATCCCGGTTCGAATCCCTATCTGGGTGGAGTTTCCATGTCCTCCCCGTGTCCACGTGGGTTTCCTCCGGGTTCTCCGGTTTCCTCCCACAGTCCAAAAACATGGATCATGTCAACTGAGTTCTCCAAATTGCCCCATATAGAGTGTGTGTGTGAGTGAGTGTGTGTCCAGTGATGGATTGGCGTCCTGTCCTGGGTGTATCTGCCCAGCACCCGAGACGTTCTCCCCTGGATGGGCATGGGGAACCCCCCCCCCATGACCCTGATATAGGATAAAGGATGGTTACCTGCTCTGTGGTGGTACCATTGGGGTCCTGACCATTAGAGGGCAGAGTAAAGGGGACGTACACAAAATTGTAGAATTACAGTGTCCATCTTTACATTCAGTGGAACTGAGAACATGGAAAGTAAGCAGAGCCAAAAGGGGGCGTGTCCAAACTTTTGACTTATAACGTATGTAGATTTGACAAAATAAAAAATGGGTGTGGACACAGGAAGGTGTGTCTAACGTTCAGGAGACCGTTAATGTTCCCAGTAGACTAATTGTTATAGGACATCTATGTTACAACACGTCAGCTTTGATGGCTTTGTACATCCGGGTTGCCGTTGCCTAGCAACAGCATCTATACAGCGTACCATTTAAAAGCCAAGCTTTTCGTGTTCACGGCCTAAAATGCTGTCGGCGCCGCAATCGCCATGGCAACGTGAGCGTCAATTCCATAAGAAAGCTCAGTCTGAATGTGAGTGCAGGCCAAAGTTTTTGAATTACTATTAGAATCGTTTGGATGGAATGGGTTAACTGGTTGGAGAAGAGCTGCGGTGGTCGTGCTGGGGAGGCGGACCGTCACCTTGTGGGGGTAATTGGGGGCCCGGCCTGGCCGGGCTTCGTTACTGGACGCCGCCCGGCGAACTTCCTCCTCGTGCTGCTGGATCTGCTGCTGAATGAGAACGAGTTCACCCAGCAACCCCTGCTGAGGGACGGCACAGTGAGAGAGAGGCGGAGACAGCCGTCAGTCAACTCATCCACCAATCGCGGCACGGCGGCCGCGAGAAGGACAAACTACAAGGCGTCCACAGAATAGAAATCACACTGCACTACACAGCGCACAACGCACAGGATCAGGGCTCCAGTCGGTCGGGAAGGGTTCTCTGAAGCTCGGCTCTTTATAAGCAGATGAGGCGGGGGGTGAGGGTGTGTGTGGGGGGGGGGTCATTATTTAAAAGCCTTTAAAGCATGGCAGGTAGGAAACAATGCATGATGCAGCGAGGAACAAAAAGCTGGACTAAGCAGGTAACAGTGAAGCTCGCGAGCGTTTCACATCAGCACCACCTAGTGGTTGGTTTCATTTCTCTATGAGACGAGTTGAGAACATGCTCCTCTCATCCATAACATACTTAACAACCAAAAAAAGCGTTCACTGCTTCTCAATGCATCTTTAAACTGAAGCACAAACACATCAAGGAGAGTGACCCCTGCATCACCGACTAACTGACCAATCAGCTCTTAGCACTTTTATCTCCTCCACTTAGCATATAGATGGAGTTTGTAGTTCTACAATTACAGACTGTAGTCCATCTGTGTTCTGTTGGTTCTCTGTTGGTCAGGAGCATCACAGAACAGGTATCATTTGGGTGGTGGATTGTTGATTGGCAGTTCTGCAGTGACACTGATGTGGTGAGGGGGGGGGGTTTAGTGTAGTTTCATTTCTCCACCTCAGTGACACTGCTGGGATAGGACTAATGCACCCACCCAATAACCCCTGCTCTGTGGTGGTACTATTGGGGTTCTGACCATTAGAACAGAGTACAGTATGTTCTGTAGAACACAAACAGATGGACTACAGAGTGGAATTGTAGAACTACAAAGTCCATCTTTACTGTAAGTGGAACTGAGAACACACACATGTGGGACCTTACATAGACAGGTGTGTGCCTTTCCAAATCATGTCCGATCAACTGGATTTACCACAGGTGGACTGTATTTAAGCTGCAGAAACATCTCAAGGATGATCAGTGGAAACAGGAGGCACCTGAGCTCAATTTTGAGCTTCATGGCGAAGGCTGTAAACACTTATGTAAATATGATTTCTTTGTTTTTTATTTTTAATACATTTTCAAAACTCTCAAGAAAACTTTTTTCACATGGTCATAATGAGGTATTTTGTGTAGAATTTTAAGGAAAGAGATTAATGTAAAACAATTTGGAATAAGGCTGTAACGTAACAAAATGTGGAAAAAGTGAAGCGCTGTGAAAACTTTCCGGATGCACTGTGTATATATATATATATATATATAAAGTGGTGGCACGGTGGCTTAGTGTTTAGCATGTTCTCCTCTCAGCACTAGGGATTCCCGGTCCCAATCCCAATCCATGTTCTCCCTGTGTCCGTGTGGGTTTCCTCCGGGTTCTCCGGTTTCCTCCCACAGTCCAAAAACATGGATCAAGTCAATTGACTTCTCCAAATTGCCCCATCTTTGTGAGTGAGTGTGTGTCCAGTGATAGATTGGTGTCCTGTCCTGGGTGTATCTGCCCAGCGCCCGAAACGTTCTCCCCTGGATGGGGATGGGCATGGGGAACCCCCCCCCACCCCCCCCAGAGACCTTAATAGAGGATAAAGCGGAAGATAATGGATGGATATATATATATATATATATATATATATATATATATATATATATATATATATATATATATATAACGTTATATATAACGTGTTCTCAGTTCCAGAGATAGGTTTTGAATTAATCCGCCGTTTTGTTTTCAGCTACAATGAGAAACCAATACAGGTGAGGAATTTCCCCCCCCCCCAAATAAAAATGTAAAAGTTGCACGTCTTCCTAAAGCAGTGCAGAACAGAATACAGTACTGCCATTTGGAAATACGGTTCGGAACCGAACCCATGAAGACGAGGAAAAAGAAGAAGAGGAAGAGGGGGAGGGGCTTGCCTTCTTGAACTTGTCACCACTTTCCGAAGCGGCTCCTGTTGAATGGACGTCGGTCGAGTTCAAGTTCGGTTCACCTGATGATTCTGAGAAAACACACATTAAACACACATTAAGCAACAAACATGTTGATAAAACTTACGACACTTTCTTCATGTGCCACTCTGTGTTCCCATCACCACCACGCGGACGACGAGCAAGACGCAGTGAGGTTAACCCCCTGACATCGGTTACCTACAGAACCCTGAGCAGACTGTACACTCATATCCATTTCATTCAGAATGTATTTCTATAAACATTATATGCATTAAAACATATTTTAACAAAACTAATTTCGATAGTAGATTAATTACAGGGGCGGCACGGTGGCATGGTGTTTAGCATGTTCTCCTCTCAGCGCTGGGGATTCCCGGTTCGAAACCCAAACTGGGTGGAGTTTCCATGTCCTTCCCGTGTCCATGTGGGTTTCCTCCGGGTTCTCCGGTTTCCCCCCACAGTCCAAAAACACGGAACAAGTGAATTGAGTTCTCCAAATTGCCCCATATAGAGTGTGTTTGTGTGAGTGAGTGTGTGTCCAGCGATAGATTGGTACCCTGTGCTGGGTGTATCTGCCCAGCGCACGAAGCATTCACCCCTGGATGGGCATGGAGAACCCCCCCCCCCCCGCGACCCTCATGTAGGATAAAGCGGAAGATAATGAATTAGAAAACCATGGATTAGAGATAAGTATGTTTTCAACCTGGGCGGCACGGTGGCTTAGTGGTTTAGCATGTTCTCCTCTCAGCGCTGGGGATTCCCGGTTCGGCTCCCCATCTGGGTGGACTTTCCATGCTCTCCCCGTGTCTGCGTGGGTTTCCTCCGGGTTCTCCGGTTTCCTCCCACAGTCCAAAAACATGGACCAAGATCATTTGAAGTCTCCAAATTGCCCCATATAGAGTGTGTCTGTGTGAGTGAGTGTTTGTCCAGTGATAGATTGGCGTCCTGTCCTGGGTGTATCTGCCCAGCGCCCGAAACGTTCTCCCCTGGATGGGCATAGCAAAACTCCCCCCCCCACGACCCTAGTAGAGGATAAAGCAGAAGATGATGGACGGATCGATGGATGTTTTCAACCTGTGGGAACAGTTTGGGGAAGGCCCTTTCCCTGCAGCATGACCGTGCCCCTGTGAATAGCCCAGGATACCAACCCTATCTAACAACTATGTATTAAAGTCCTTAAAACCCTGGCCAGAAATAAAGGTTGTGACATCACAACGGGTGGAAACGAGGTCACAGAGTGTGTGTAATGTAATCATACCTACATGCGATTCTGTGGGTGAACCCTACGGTTATTCGGCCATGAAGTGTGTATTATATATATATATATATATATTTATTTATTTTTAAAGTGCACATCGGGGGTCGTCTGTGTGGTGGGCGTGGGGAACCATGGCAGCACTGCGTGCTGTTTACACACCTAACAACAGATGCAAACCAGATGCTCCATGGACGGCATTAACCACACCTGTAAAAATGTGAGGGGGGGGAGGGGAGGGGGGGGGACAAAAGGAAGACATGAAATGAAAACAAAAAGTCTCAAAAAGATGGCAGCAAAAGCGTGAAATTCTAACTGCAGCCCATTCAGATAAGCAAGAGAGTCAGCATCGTGTACAGAGCATCAGCGGACATCCAATCGAAAGATCGTTCATTAAACAGCAACGTTAGTTTATTAGATTAATAAAAATTGCTTTATTAAACAGGGCGGCACGGTGGCTTAGTGGTTTAGCATGTTCTCCTCTCAGCTCTAGGGATTCCCGGTTCGAATCCCCATCTTGGTGGAGTTTCCATGTTCTCCCCGTGTCCGCGTGGGTTTCCTCCGGGTTCTCCGCTTTCCTCCCACAGTCCAAAAGCATGGATCAAGTTAATTGAGTTCTCCAAATTGCCCCATGTAGAGTGTGTCTGTGTGAGTGTGTGTTCAGTGATAGATTGGCGCCCTGTCCTGGGTGTATCTGCCCAGCGCCCGAAACGTTCTCCCCTGGATGGGCATGGGTAACCCCCCCCCGAGACCCTAATAGAGGATGAAGCAGGAGATAATGGATGGATAATAGAGGTTTATTAAAAAGGGCGGCACGGTGGCTTAGTGTTTAGCATGTTCTCCTCTCAGCACTAGGGATTTCCGGTTCGAATCCCCATCTTGGTGGAGTTTCCATGTTCTCCCCGTGTCCGCGTGGGTTTCCTCCCACAGTCCAAAAGCATGGATCAAGTCAATTGAGTCCTCCAAATTGCCTCATATACGGTGTGTGTGTGTGTGTGTGTGTGTGTGTGTGTGTGAGTGTGTGTCCAGTGATAGATTGGTGTCCTGTCTTGGGTGCATCTGCCCAGCGTCCGAAATCCCCCCCCCCGCGCGACCCTAATATAGGATGAAGCGGAAGATAATGGATGGATGAATTATTAAAAAAAAATCCAAGAACATACATTTAATTTAATTATAATTAAGTTTTAATGCATGCTTAAAAGCAATAATTCCCTGAGATCTTTTTTTAATTTGCTGACCAAATTCTTAACGATACAATGTTAAAATAGTAAATTAACCAAAATTTGCGGTTGGTCCATGACTGCTTTGCCTTCGTGCTGCTTGATGTCAGTGTGTCTTCGCTATAGTAATGACAGGAAAGGTACATGAGACACACAAAAGGCATGTCATAATGATGCACGGGTGCTCTGACTTTGGCAGGTTGCTATTTGCGCGGTGCAGCTACCTGGACTCAACACGTTGCTCCACGAGGTTCTCCATTCGAGTGTGAATGGAGAACCCACAGTATGGTGTAGACTATGGATCTGCGTTCCCTGTACAAATGCAGGCCACACCCATCGGAGGGAGATGTATTCACACGCCGCGTTGCTATTTAAACGTCGCAGGTGGAAGGCTTGAGAATAAGCTGTTGGCGGGGTGTAAGGAGCATCGCAACGCAATTTGAGCAGGGTTGGCTACCTAATTAAGGGTGGTGGCAACTAATACTATATTTTAAAGGCGCAGATGTCTCACCGTTGGAAAGAAGGCCTTTAAGGAAGGTGAAGTTCTCGCCAATCTTCTCAAAGTCCGGCAGAAGTTTGGCAATCTCCTCCATTTCGGGTAGAGCGCGGGCGAGTTTATCTTCAATAAGACAATTCGGGACATTGTAGTATTAATACGCGTTTCTTGATGATGTTACAGCACCACGTAGTTTAGGATCGCAGTGCTCACAATGAAGGTCTACATACCCAGGTCGATATTTTCACTGAGCTCCCAAACGAAGTCCGGTACGATCCACGTGTACTCGCTCAAATCGGGAAACATGTCCTTCCACTCGTCGTAGGTCTGCATGGTGGGACACAGAACATGTATATTATATTTACATTACATTTAGGGACACTTTTATCCAAAGTGACTTACAAGGTGAGCACAGGGTTTATCACAACATCCCTGGAGCAATGAGGGTTGAGGGTCCTGTTCAAGGACCCACATTGGTAACTTCAGTGGACCTGGGATTTGAACCGCCAACCTTCAGATTGATAACCCAATGCCCTACCCACTGAGCTATCGCACCCTATATCAGTATATCAGTGTACTGAAGGTAAAGCGACCTCCTGGCCTGACGTTACAGCCCCGACGCACCTTTTTCGCAGTGTAGCCTCCACCCACGGCCGAACCCAGCAGGATGTAGCGCAGCTTCAGCAGTCGGGCGGCCAGGCGGGCCACCCAGAAAGAGCGCTGCTGCTGGTACCCGTGGCCCCCCGCGCGGAACTTCGGCGGCCTTGCAGGGAGTCTGGAGAGAGACGTGAAATGGCGCGCCGCCGAACAGTGGGGGGGTCTTGGGGGGTTGCCGTTTGCTGTGTACCGATGGTGAATGGCGCGGGACAGCGGGTGCAGTTTCTGCAGCGGGACGCCGAACCTCAGGCCGAGTCTGGACGGGAACATGTGTCCGCATGCCATGCTGAGAAAAAAAATAATATCATCATCAGAAAATTAGTCCACGACTAAAACTACACACCTTATAAATAAATAATATGTCCGTCTCATATAGAAATCCACACCGCTACTTTAATTACCATGACATTTTGCACATTTACTCTTTAGGAGCCTGTGGAGGTTTATATACTCTTTACAACCACCAAGAGGCAGCTCAATATATCGCACCACCTCTACGTGGTTTCAGCAGCACCACCACTGATTGGTGGAGAGCGTGATTAGTGTTATTGTCTACAGAGGAAACTTATATCTGTGGAAGTTGTGTTGTTTGGTGTGGACCTGGCCACGTAAATTAACGTAAAATTAACGTAAAATTAACGCAATTTGCAGGAAACATCATCACGAGCCCAGGGCAAGAAGAAGCTAATATCCATCCATCCATTATCTTCAGCTTATTGCTATACTAGGGTGTGTGGGGGGGTCACCTTGGGCGCTGTGCAGCTGCATCCAGGAGAGGGCGCCAATCTACCGCTCTAGCTGGGCACACATACTATACAGACTATAGAGAGGCAATTTAGAACAGCCAATTCACCTTGAATAGGAGTTTTGGACTGTGAGAAGAGGGCGGCACGGTGGCTTAGTGGTTGGCATGTTCTCCTCTCAGCGCTAGGGATTCCCGGTTCGAATCCCCATCTGGGTGGAGTTTCCATGTTCTCCCGGTGTTCGCGTGGGTTTCCTCCGGGTTCTCCGGTTTTCTACACTAAACCCCCCCTCAGCACATCAGTGTCACTGCAGAACTGACAATCAACAATCCACCACCCAAATGATACCTGTTCTGTGATGCTGCTGACCAACAGAGAACCAACAGAACACAGATGGACTACAGTCTGGAATTGTAGAACTACAAACTCCATCTATATGGTAAGTGGAGGACATAGATGGTGGAGTGAGAAGGGGCGTGGCCAAACTTTAGCCTGGTACTGTACACTATGGTCT